>JAOTOM010001271.1:5000-63809 GCA_034440615.1 Ashinkailepas kermadecensis
TGTGAAGTGTGTGTATGGATCTGAGCCAGGTCGTGTCAGTAATCAGGTGCGTGACGTATGTGTGTGGATCCGAGCCAGGTCCTACCAGTGATCAGGTGTGTGACGTGTGTGTACGAATCTGAGCCCGGTTGTATAGGTGATCTCGTGCGTGACGTTTGGGTGTGTGTGTGGACCTGAGCCAAGTCTCGTCCAATATGTGACGGATTTGACCCGGTTGCAGCGGTGCCGAGCCACAGCCGGAGTTCGCCAGCGTGCTGCAGGACCTGCGCTGCTGTGACGGCGACTGCGCCACCTTCCAGTGCCAACTGCGCTCCGCCACCCCGACCGTCGTCCAGTGGCACAAGGACGGCGCGGTGAGTGCGCCGCCGGGCCGGGCGCGTGCTCTGGAGTGGCGGCGTGTCCGGGAGTGGCGGCGTGTCCGGGAGTGGCGGCGTGTCCGGGAGTGGCAGCGTGTCCGGGAGTGGCGGCAAGCTTCGGGAAGCGGTGGGCGGCTCTGAGGGTCGGTGGGAAACTCCAGGAGGCGGTGGGTACCACTGAGGGTCGGTGGGAAACTTTGGGATCGGTGGGTATGCAACGCACTGGAGTGGAATCCACACTCCGGTCGTTGTTTTTGTGAGCACGATCCGAATGCCGTGCAAAGTTCCTACTTCTCCGTCCTTGTCAGGTCGCTCTTTTGATGGCAGTTAAACATGTATTATTCTACCGGGCTGTCCAGAAGTGATGAGGAACGTGTTTTCGAATTAAACCAGTTCTTCCACGTGTGGATCATTTTGATATTTCTGTACCGCAAAATACACCTGAAGGGTTTTCGTAGACAGCACATGATTTTAAATATGGTTTTTCTTTTTTGACACAGCTTTCTTTAGTTGGCCTCATAAGGTGAGGTTCATCATTCCGCGCGCTGGTGTGTGTTTTTTTTTGCGGGCTGATGTGAGGTCAACGATATGAGGTCCACTCTCTACTGCGCTGTGGAGGACCACAATCGCTCTTCCCTTGTGCGGCCTAACTTGACAGGCGAGCGCCCACGGTCTTACTCATCACAATAGTGGCAAAACACACGCGGGCACGCTCGTGATACTTTAGGCCAGAATCTGTTTGTCGAAGCGACAGGACGCATATCGACTGACGTATGGACAGCGTGTGACAATGGCGCCCAGCGCCGCACGTGCCGGCTCACCCTTGGCATCCACATCAGCTCGTCTTGTGTTGGGGATCCGTCAATGGCACTGATACCAATCGGCATACGTGACGACGATTTATAGCCATTTGTGCCGTGCCATCAAAGCTGCGTCTGTTCAGAGCGCGTCTTAGCTTTGGCTTTCGTATTCATGGAATGTGTTGTGGCGGGTTAGCTTGTCACAGACGATCTCGAGACACGCTCTGAGGTTTAAAGCACTTCAGTTGGGGGTACCGTCGGATCCAGGGGCAGAGGAAACGTGGTCATGCCCCTCAAGAAGCCGTTTTTTGCCGATATTTTGCACTGATATGGCATTTTCTCGGTGCCTAAGAGCATTTTATGACATAAATATTATCTTAACCAAACTCGGCGACTGTTCGCTGTTCAAATCCGATGACTTTTTCGACTCTAGATATTTTATATTTACCGTCCCACAAGCCAAGCTTTTGGATCCGTCCCTTGCTGGGGCTATCCGACCCAGCGACTCCGCCATATAGGCCATATACTCCACACTGGTCTGGGACGTGCGTTTCGTACCTCCGGTAGCGCGTGGCGCAGCCGGTGTGATTTGGCCACGCCAGCAGCGACACACACACGGCATGGGTGCACCCCGGTCCTGCCGACACGGAAGCGGCACCGCTGGCGGCGCCACAGCGGCACGTCGTGACACAGCACGTGACACAGCGCGTGACACGGCGCGTGCCGGTCGTCCCGCCAGCCCGCCTCAGCCGCCCCGGCCCGTGCCACAGGTGCTGGCCGACTCGGCGCAGTTTCAGCAGACCCGGTGCGGCCACACACTGCGGCTGCGCGTCGGCCGCGTGCACCCCGAGGACCAGGGCCAGTACACGTGCGTGGCGCGCGCCGACACCGGCCGTGCCAGCTGCAGCGGCTGTCTCATCGTGGACGGTACGTCAGCTGCAGCGGCTGTCTCATCATCGTGGACGGTACGTCAGCTGCAGCGGCTGTCTCATCGTGGACGGTACGTAGCTGCGCGGCTCTCGTGAGGGTAGTGCTGCAGGGCTGTCTCATCGTGGACGGTACGTGCCAGCTCCAGCGGCTGTCTATCGTGGACGGTACGTGCTGCGGGCTGTTCATCGTGGAGGGTACGTCAGCTGCAGCGGCTGTCTCATCGTGGACGGTACGTGCCAGCTGCAGCGGCTGTCTCATCGTGGACGGTACGTCAGCTGCAGCGACTGTCTATGTGGAGGGTACGTGCTGCGCGGCTGTCTCATCTGGACGGTACGTAGCTACAGCGGCGGTCTATCGTGGACGGTACGTCAGCTGCAGCGGCTGTCTCATCGTGGACGGTACGTCAGCTGCAGCGGCTGTCTCATCGTGGACGGTACGTCAGCTACAGCGGCTGTCTCATCGTGGACGGTACGTGCCAGCTGCAGCGGCTGTCTCATCGTGGACGGTACGTGCCAGCTGCAGCGGCTGTCTCATCGTGGACGGTACGTCAGCTACAGCGGCTGTCTCATCGTGGACGGTACGTCAGCTGCAGCGGCTGTCTTGCCGTGGACGGTACGTGCGGCCGTCGGCCGAGCCGGTCGGGACGGCAGCAGTTGGACGGATGCTCGCTGAATTTGCCGCATTCTCTCCAAATTGTGCTGGTGGACACAGCTGAGGTATGATTGATATAAGGATGATACGATATAACTGTCTGGCTAAATTTGTATCGATGCATATGTGTTCGCGCAGTTGACATCGGCTTGTGGATTGCAAGGCAGCCTTCGACTCCGGTTCGACTCCGGACAATCGGACCTCAAAGTAAGCAGTGCTATTATGCGACGTTTCATGCACCTACCATTCAACGTTGAATGCTGATGTTCTGCTACATATGGCACATTTTACCTCACGTGAAATAATGAGAACTGATAATCATATATGTTGCCCGCGTTCCGGTCCACTCGGTTCGGTCCACTGTGCAGGTGCGACCCACCCGGTCCGGTCCTGTCCTGTTTGCTCTGTTGTACTGGTCCGGTCCGATATGTTGTACTGATCCGGTCCACTGTACCGGTACAGTCCATTGTACCGGTCCGGTCCACTGTGCCGGTCCAGTCCACTGTACCGGTCCGGTCCACTGTGCCGGTCCAGTCTACTGTGCCGGTCCAGTCCACTCTGCCGGTCCGGTCCACTGTGCCGGTCCAGTCCACTGTACCGGTCCAGTCCACTGTACCGGTCCAGTCCACTGTGCCGGTCCAGTCCACTCTGCCGGTCCGGTCCACTGTGCCGGTCCGGTCCACTGTACCGGTCCGGTCCACTGTACCGGTCCGGTCCACTGTATGTGTTGTCCTGTCCGACTGTTTGAGCACCCTATCGGCACTGGAAAGTTTCAACCCACAGGAGCTCTTCTGCGGGACATCTTATATCGGCTCATCCTACTGAAACGATGAGGGAGATTCGTTTCCTTCTGCTGGATCCCAAGCCACGTTGGCATTAGGGGGAATGAACTCGCCGATGCAGCGGCGAAACGAGCGGCACAGAAACCATGCACTCGCACCCTCCCTCTCCCTTCACGGGATTTCTACCCATTGATCTCAGAATACATGCATGAGAAATGGCAAAGCAGCTGGGACGCCCTAAGCACTAACAAACTCCAAGAAATTAAACCACGAATAGGGTACTGGCCCTCGTCTTCCAGGA
Organism: Ashinkailepas kermadecensis; assembly: GCA_034440615.1. Taxonomy (NCBI): domain Eukaryota; kingdom Metazoa; phylum Arthropoda; class Thecostraca; family Neolepadidae; genus Ashinkailepas; species Ashinkailepas kermadecensis. The sequence continues at coordinate 8,821 of JAOTOM010001271.1, forward strand.
AAGTACGAGCGGAGGAGGTGGCGTTGGCACGACTCCGAATCTGACACACATTCACCACACACTGCCACCTCCTCATAAATGAAGACAAGCCAGTATGCCCACAATGCAATTCTCCACTAACGGTACATCACATTCTCACATGTCAGCACTACGCACAGGAGAGAGCCCAGTACCTTGGAACCAACAGGACATTCCCCAGTCTCCTTCGAGACGACTCGGACTGCTTAGGAAAGGTTTGTCGATACTTTATGAAAATGGGATTTTTGATAATATATTCAGATCAGTAAAAACCAGTCACCCAACCACAACACTAAGACATGGCTCTGACTAAGTAGTTCTCTGTTCTGTTATGGGCGGTAAATGATCTACCATGGTTGATGCGCCCTAAAACCATTATCACACACACACACACACATACACACACACACACACATACACACAGTCCACTGTACCGGTCTGGTCCGGTCCACTGTACCGGTCTGGTCCGGTCCACTGTACCGGTCCGGTCCACTGTACCGGTCCGGTCCACTGTACCGGTCTGGTCCGGTCCACTGTACCGGTTTGGTCCGGTCCACTGTAACGGTCCGGTCCACTGCACCGGTCCGATCTGTTGTACCAGTTTGGTCCACTGTATCGGTCTGGTCCGGTCCACTGTACCGGTCCGGTCCACGGTACTGGCCCGGTCCACGGTACCGGTCCGGTCCACTGTACCGGTCCGGTCCACTGTACCAGTCCGGTCCACGGTACCGGTCCGGTCCACTGTACCGGTCCGGTCCACTGCACCGGTCCGGTACGTCACAATACCTGGTGCCCTGAGAGGACAGGTCCATGCACCGACTGTGCGGCAGTTCCGTGACGTGGCTGGTGATTTCGACACTTGGATGCGCCGCGACCTTTGTTCGATGGCCAGGGCTTGTCTGGTACGCAGATCTTGCCGTGTTCACTGGTACCTGCACGTACCGGTGACTATTCATGTCCAGCATTTAACTGTCACGGTGTTGCACCCTTCGTGCGGTCTGAATTGAGTATCTATTTAATCGTCAATAAACGAACGCTGTATGTGTCAATGCCAGTGTAAGTTATGGTATGCCCATATGACTTTACACAGACTTAAAGCGAACGTGAACAACGGACAATTCTTATGCACGAGCCCATGGATTGATGTCATTTGTGATCGCAGGTAGCCGACTATGCTGGGAATTCATTGCGAAGGGCCATGCTGGTATCTAGTGGGAATATTTCATAGTTGTTTTGCATCGACAATTTATTTCCATAATATATTCACCTTCCAATACGTCCATCATTCGACATGTGCCATGGTACGGCATTGGGCGGTACTATCATGCAGGCCGCCGCCTCACGTGGCCTGCCCAGAAACAGTCGAGGCTCAGCAGGTAGCAGGTGCGTGCCTCAGTGGACGTGAGGCCAAGTGTGCCGAATCATCTGGCGTGAGTTGAGGTGGCGTCAGGTGTGCCGGGGCCGGCACTACAGCCCTCCGGACAGATCTCTTCCACGCGACGCTGGCCGGCGGCGCGCTGGCCGGAGCAGAACAGAACAGAACAGAACAGGGCGGAGTCAGAGGCTACGATGCCGCAAGGTCGCCGCCGAACGACAGCTCTGCGCGTTTATTCAATACAGCCGATTGGCCATGGTGTGACTCAAGGACCATGATGTGACTCAAGGACCATGATGTGACTCAAGGGCCATGATGTGACTCAAGGACCATGATGTGACTAAAGGGTCATGATGTGACTAAAGGGCGGGCCATGATGTGACTCAAGGGCCATGATGTGACTCAAGGACCATGATGTGACTCAAGGGCCATGATGTGACTCAAGGACCATGATGTGACTCAAGGACCATGATGTGACTAAAGGGCCATGATGTGACTCAAGGACCATGATGTGACTCAAGGACCATGATGTGACTAAAGGGTCATGATGTGACTAAAGGGCGGGCCATGATGTGACTCAAGGGCCATGATGTGACTCAAGAACCATGATGTGACTCAAGGACAATGATGCGACTCAAGGGTCATGATGTGACTCAAGAACCATGATGTGACTCAAGGACCATGATGTGACTCAATGGCCATGATGTGACTCAAGGACCATGATGTGACTCAAGGACCATGATGTGACTCAAGGACCATGATGTGACTCAAGGGCCATGATGTGACTCAAGGACCATGATGTGACTCAAGGACCATGATGTGACTCAAGGGCCATGATGTGACTCAATGGTCGACTCTGCCCGTCGACCGTTCCCGTCGCACCGTCTCGAGCACAACGCACGCACACTTTCACCCTCCGCCGCCCGCCGTCGGTGGACATGATCGTCGGCTTGCCGGCTCGCGTGAAATTATTTTATGGCGCTCTCATTTTCCGGGCGGCCGGTGATTATCGCCGAGTGGCTCCGACGATCACTGTGATTAGACCGCACCGCGGCCGGCGTGATTAAATCGGGTGGCTAACTCGATTGATATCCGCCACCAGCCGAAACGGAGCGATTGGCGTGCAGCGGCGGCTTTATCTGGCGCTAATGAAACACCCTGTCACGCTAGAGTAACCGGAAAGCAGGCTGACGCTGGTATTTTAGCCTATTCGATGCCTTAGCCGGCGGGCTAAGGCGTCGGAAGCGCCATCTATGCTTGAGTTGGTCGGCGGCGGGTTGGTCGGCGCGACGCATCGTTGCAAGCCGGCCGCTGCTGCAGCATGCAATCGATGAACACCAAATTGGCTTTGCTTGGCTACTGCAGCCGCCAGTCATTGTATTGTAGAGACTGGGCAGCGGCCACTTTGTGAATGACACGATGGCACGTGCAGGCCGCCACGGAATGGACGGACGGAATGGACGGAATGGACGGAACAAACGCCGCGCTCGTCTTCCGAAGGCGTGCATTGCAGCAATGCTTGTGCAACATACCAGGGGTGTGTTATTTTCCACACGCAATGAAAACATGCAAGTATTCGAGTAATCGAAACTGCCAGCTTTAGCCATTAACAGGTGCAAGTTTATTTGTCAATTTTCCATTCAGTATTTCCTCTAGCGTAAGCTTACGACTTTGTCCAGCAGTGTAAGTAAATAGGGAAATATTTATTCTTGATCGTTCTATAGCGAATCATTGCTTTTTCGCTTTCCTTTCTAGAGACGTCGTGATTTATGTCTATTGAACTCACTCCCGGTATGTTTTAGCCATACCACGAAACGCAAAGATGTATCGGTTAGTGGAATGCACCTGTAATAGTTTTCTGGTGGCGGAGGAAGTCAGTACCACATATATTTGTTCTTCTTTCAAGAATAACACATTTTGCACCTCACAAGGCGAAAGGTCCGGGTCCCACTGACGTAACAACTAAAGCAATGCTGATCAATGCTATTGCAACGTGAAGCTATCGAAACCTGGAGTATTCAACTCACATCTGACATCACTACGATCGATAATAGTTCACTCCATCTGACCAATCAGCATCACATATAGCTTCAACAAGGAAATAAGAAGATAACTTGTTTTTTTCGAGCATTGATCTGACGGAATGTAACAAACATGTACGTATCTTTTTGTTGCGTTTGTGGCGGCCGGCTGTACTCCGACCCGCTGCCACAGACGCATCAATCGGACTGATAAAACACACCTCTTACTGTGCTAGCAGCCGCATGCTAGAGCTTCGCAGCGTCATTCAGCACATTCGCAACACGGACGAAGGTGCGACCCGTTCCCGCCATCATCGGCGTGCACGCCCGGGCGTCCCGGCGCTCCCGCCGACTCCGCCCGACCGGACCCAGCCTTGTGTTGGCGGGCCGCAGCCGACGTCCCGCCGCCGGTACCGGGTCGGCGCGCCTCGTCGAGTTCAAGCACGTGCTGGAGCCGAGACAACAGGCCCGGCTATGAGCGGCGCAGTCATGGCGGTCTGCGCGCGGTAGGTGCGTATCTTCCCAGCCGGCGCGAGGTGAAGCGCCAGAGGACGACCTACACCGTCACGTGGCGCCCGGCCGGCGCGCGGCGAAGCGCCAGAGGACGACCTACACCGTCACGTGGCGCCCGGCCGGCGCGCGGCGAAGCGCCAGAGGACGACCTACACCGTCACGTGGCGCCCGGCCGGCGCGCGGCGAAGCGCCAGAGGACGACCTACACCGTCACGTGGCGGCCGGCCGGCGCGCGGCGATGACGAGTTGTCGGTTGTTGTCGGTGTTCGATGAGTGCGAGCACGGCGGCGGCCACCTCGGTGATCGCGCCGTGCGTACGACGTCCGACGTCACGACGACGTCCGACGTCACGATGACGACCGACGTCGGCACGCCGAGCTGAGGCGTGACTCACTGCCGGCCTAGCGTCAGTTCATGCGCCAGGTCGTGCGCCAGGTCGTGCGCCAGGTCGTGCGCCAGGTTGTGTGCCAGGTCGTGCACCAGGTCGTGTGTCAGGTCGTGTGCTAGGTCGTGCGGCAGGTTGTGTGCCAGGTCGTGCACCAGGTCGTGTGTCAGGTCGTGTGCTAGGTCGTGCGGCAGGTTGTGTGCCAGGTCCTGCACCGGGTCGTGTGCCAGGTCGTGTGCCAGGTCGTGTGCCAGCACCAACCGTTCATCATTAGACACTGATACGGCGCGGGCCCGCGTGTGGACAGGGACGTATCGTGTGCAGTTGCACACCGGTACATCGAGTCGAACGACCGGCACCCGAGTCGCTTTTTTGCACCTGGCGCAAGCGTGGGGACGACGGTCGGCGCGTGTAGTTTCGAACCTGCGGTGCCCAGAGACGCCGGTCCGGGAGGGGACGACTTGCTAGCTTGCTAGTCTACGTTGAGGTCCAAGTGGGGAGTGGAGGGTGATATTGTAAGTCTACACAATCAGTCCACAATACTTGTGAACAATCGGCCAATCGGCTGTGTTTCGGGATGCACCAAATCCTCGAGTCCATCCAGAGGACAATCAAGTATACAGAGATGTTGATGCTGTCAGTCGAGATGCTGGCACCAGTCCGCAGGCTCCTGCTCTGAAGCCTCGTTGCACAGGTGCACTTGTCCGTGGACGATTGCTTTCAGAATTGCCTCGAGGGCGTGTGCAGAGGACACATGGCATGCCAAACATAATAGCATTCGCTATCCATAACAGCCTCATCGGGCGTATCGTGTTATCGCCACCTTCCGACTGTCATTGGCAGCGACATGACTGCGGACCCCCTCCCCCCTCAATCCCACCTCACTCTTTAAAACAAAATAACATCGGCTGCGGTAACGCCGTCTTGACGTCGGCGCCGACGCCACGCGTTGACAGGATCGGCGTGGCTGTGACGATGCCGACGCGCCAGCGTGTCGCCCCGACGGCGATGATTCGGTGCGCCCATCCCCCATCCATCCTCCTCGCCACCCTGCCAAATCTACCGCGGTGGCCGTGAGATCCGTTTTTCTCTCGGGTTTCTTTGCGTCGTTTGCCACATGCTGTGCGCTGGCAGCGGGTTTTCCTCGGTCGTTTTATGTGGTCGCTCTGCGTCGTGCCGACGATGTGGGCGGCGACATCCTCTTCAAATGGGCCGCCTCGACACGCAACGACCACACACTCGACTGGACGCCACTGGACGCCACTGGACGCCACTGGACGTCACTGGACGCCACTGGAAGCCACTGGACGCCACTGGACGCCGCTGATCGCCACTGGACTCCGCTGGTCGCCGCTGATCGCCACTGGACTCCGCTGGTCGCCACTGGTCGCCACTGGTCGCCGCTGGTCGCCACTGGTCGCCACTGGTCGCCGCTGGTCGCCACTGGACGCCGCTGGTCGCCACTGGACGCCACTGGTCGCCACTGGACCCGCTGGTCGCCACTGGTCGCCACTGGACGCCGCTGATCGCCACTGGACTCCGCTGGTCGCCACTGGTCGCCGCTGGTCGCCGCTGGTCGCCACTGGTCGCCGCTGATCGCCACTGGACTCCGCTGGTCGCCACTGGACTCCGCTGGTCGCCGCTGGTCGCCACTGGACGCCGCTGGTCGCCACTGGTCGCCGCTGGTCGCCGCTGGTCGCCGCTGGTCGCCGCTGGTCGCCACTGGACGCCGCTGGTCGCCACTGGACTCCGCTGGTCGCCACTGGACTCCGCTGGTCGCCGCTGGTCGCCACTGGTCGCCGCTGGTCGCCACTGGACGCCGCTGGTCGCCACTGGACGCCGCTGGTCGCCACTGGACTCCGCTGGTCGCCACTGGTCGCCGCTGGTCGCCGCTGGTCGCCACTGGACGCCGCTGGTCGTCACTGGACTCCGCTGGTCGCCGCTGGTCGCCACTGGACACCGCTGGTCGCTACTGGACGCCACATTCTGTGCCGGCGGAGGTGTTCATCCTGGCTAGTGGCATGCTGCTGGTCCAGAGGTGTCTACCCTCACTAGTGGTGTACCGATGGTCCAGAGGTGTCTACTCTCACTGAGTGATATGCATTTTCTTCTTCTTTTTTAATGCTGCAGCTTCGTCGCTTTGGCCTCGCTTCGTGCTGATCGCGTTTTGATAATTTGACGAACCGATGTCCGTCAAGGTATCGCAACTCCGACCAAGGTATCTGTGCATCTGAGATGCGGACATAATTATCAACCACTGTACAGCGTGGCTGCACCATGCCGTGAGCCGTCATACACCCACTGGCGCGATGGGACCGCAACTGGGATCGCGATGGGACCGTAACTGGGACCGCGATGGGACCGTAACTGATCTGCGCATCCGAACTGGATTACGTGCCAACTGATGAGCTTCAGGCTACCTTGATGCTTGATGCTTTCAATCTCACTGACTTTCAATCTTCTTCTTCTTCATTTTTCTTCTTCATCATTCTTCTTCATCTTCCGTCACCGGCGCCAACGACTCCCAGTGATCTTCAGTGACCCTCTGTCGTCAGCATCAGTGACACTTAGTGACCTGTCGGTGATGCCAGCGACCTTCAGTGATCCTCTGCCGTCAGTATCAGTGACGCTCAGTGACCTGTCGGTGGTACCAGTGACCATCAGTGACGCTCAGTGACCTGTCGGTGGTGCCAGCGACCTTCAGTGACTCTCTGTCAGTATCAGTGACGCTCAACGACCTGTGGGTGGCGCCAGTGACCATCAGTGACGCTCCTGTCGGCAGTAACCGAAGACAGTGACTATCAGTGACGCTGCTGTCGGCAGTACCCAAGGACAGTGACCTGTCGGTAGCATCAGTGACCATCAGTAACGCGCCTGTCGGCAGTATCAGTAACGCTCAGTGACCTGTCGGTGGCGCCAGTGACCATCAGTGACGCTGCTGTCGGCAGTACCCGAGGACAGTGACCTGTCGGTAGCATCAGTGACCATCAGTGACGCTCCTGTCGGCAGTGCCCGAGGACAGTGACCATCAGTGACGCTCCTGTCGGCAGTACCCGAGGACAGTGACCTGCACGTGACGGCCATGCTGACCAGTCAGGACGGACCGCCCTCGACAGGGGCGGCGCGTCACCACCTCAGCGCCAGGACCACGCCCGCCCGCCTCCTCAGCCCTCGCCTCTCAGTGCCAAGTAGGTGCCGTATGCCGTGTACCCTGTACCGTGTACCGTGTACCGTGTACCGTGTACCGTGTACTGTGCACCGTGTACCGTGTACCTTTCTCTGCACCGGCACAACATTCGCCAGCTCCGCTGAGCGCCCGTCTCGGCACATATTTTGACGCCTTCGTACCGATTGTTATCACCTCCTGATATCCAGCTAGGATGACATTTTGTGCCGAATATGAGTCGCAGTAGTACCGATGTCCCGAACATGAGCCCCGACAACAGTTCCGTGTCATGCAACATTTGACACGATACAGCGGCACAACAGCATCATGAGCCCCGACACCAGTTCCGTGTCATGTTGATCACAAACTGCCGGTCAGTTTGAGCTGATTTTCAATCCACAATTCAAGTAGCAATGAACGGAAGCGTAATTACAACATTTGACACGATACAGTGGCACAACAGCACCTTGAGCCCCGACACCAGCTCCGTGTCATGCAACACCTGACACGATACAGCAGCACAACAGCACCTTGAGCCCCGACACCAGCTCCGTGTCATGCAACACCTGACACAATACTGCGGCACAACAGCACATTGAGCCCCGACACCAGCTCCGTGTCATGCAACACCTGACACGATACAGCGGCACAACAGCACCATGAGCCCCGACACCAATTCCGTGTCATGCAACACCTGACACGATACAGCGGCACAACAGCACCTTGAGCCCCGACACCAGTTCCGGGCCGAGATGCAGCAGACGCCGGTGCGGTGCGGTTGGTGTGCTGTGTCGCGCTGTAGCTGGCGGAGGCGGGGGCGCGGAAGGGGGGGGGGGCGTCTGTGGTGACCGTGGGCAGAGGAGGCACGGCCGCAGTTCCGCCCGTGACACCCGACACGCTCGGCTGTTGCCGGTCTCGCCGCCGTCTGTCGCTGGCGTCGCTTCTTGTGCCCGGCACGGCCGCGCGCTGGCTGCGGAAAAAGTCGAGACGTCTTCGTCAAGCTGTGATCGGGGGATGGCGGGTTTGGTGGGTGGTCGCGCCAGCTGTAATAATTAAAACTTGCGGACTGCACGTTGCGTTCTGTTTTGTTTCTATTATCTTATGTTTTAGGGGGTGGTTGGAAATTTTACTCATTCTCTGATACTATAAAAACCATACAGAACATGATAATTATCCACGTGGTATCTGTTTGCTGGAACTTATATCAGTGCAGGGATGGTTTTATTGCGTTGAGAGTACCTGCGATTGGGTGCGCGAATTCGTATTACGCTGCCGTTCATTGCTACTTGAATTGTGGATTGAAAATCAGCTCAAACTCGCCGGCAGCCTGTAATCAATTAGTCTGGCGGACTGAACTGAAGCGCTGTATATTCCCACCTGTGCGCCCTCGAAGTTGTTCCCTTTTCCATCGTCTTACTGACCTGACCCGATCATTGTCCTACTGACCTAACGCGTGTATCATCTTACTGACCTGACTCGCGCATCGTCTCACTGACCTGACCCGTTTATGGTCTTACTGACCTGACCCGTCCATCGTCTCACTGACCTGACCCGTTCATCGTCTTACTGACCTGCCTCGCTCATCGTCTTACTGACCTGCCTCGCTTATCGTCTCACTGACCTGACCCGTCCATCGTCTCACTGACCTGCACCCGCTCCACAGACTCCCACTGTCCGTTAGCAGGCAGTGTGACGTGACCTCGACTGACCTGACCCGTTCCAGGGACACGGGCGGTGAGTGAGCAGCCCAGCAGCTGCCTGCTCGGCTCCACCGGCGGCTCGTGCCGCTCACGGCGCAGACTCGAGGCCCCACGCTTCTACGCAGCGCCGCACGACCGCACAGCTGAGGTGAGCTGCTGCAGCTGCAGCTGTCGTGTCGCTGGCTGTGGTGTCAGCAGCTGAGTGTCGGCAGCTGTGACATTGGCAGCTGCTGCTGTGGCGCTGGCAGCTGTAGCTGTGGTGTCGCTGGCTGTGATGTCAGCAGCTGAGTGCCGGCAGCTGTGACGTTGGCAGCTGCAGCTGTGACTGTGACGCTGGCAGCTGCAGCTGTGGCGCTGCATGGGATCGTCTCGGTTACCGACACCACTTCGCACAACCTAATCTGTTTCGTGGTTGCTATGATTCGAAAGTATTTATTTATTTTCCTCAGCCATATGGGAATGTCGGTCGGATCATGACGTCATACCGCACATTTCGTTTACGGAGAACTCGCTATATGGCGCGTACCGCACGTCCTGAAGCGAAGATAATCACAAGAAATCTTTTCAAAAGGGCGTGTTGTTTATTTTCCTCAAATGAAGCCTGTAAGGAGACACGGGATGGGCCTTGCAACTGATGTTACTGGCTTTTCGTGCAACAGCGACCCGGGACGGTGCAGGGCGGTGCCTTCCGACGGGTTCTCCGCCCTACACCGCGTGCTCCATCCACCCCTGCTGCACTTGACATGTGAATTATGCCCACTTTGGCGTCACTGCAATGCATGCTGACTGCTGATGGCCCGTAACTAGCGATGTGATTGAAGGGATAGCTGGACACGCTGCAACTATGTTGGCCCAGGTGCCATGTGCAGAGGTATTGGCTGTAACCAAATGGCATTTCACTGCTCACCGAAACATATGAAGGCGGTGAACGTGGCAATCGTAGCCGAAGTTACTCACATGGAACAGTAATTGCGTCACAAACAACACCGCACCGACTCCGCCCAGTGACACAGCTAGCCGTGGCGTCGCGAGACCCGCACGGCACCCCCCGCGCCTGCAGCCGGCCGGTCAGCTCCTCTTCCGAGCCGTCAGCTGGCGCTGGTCACGCCACGCCACGCCACACGCCCTGCCAGCCCACACTGGTGCCAGTTGCGCATGGTCAGCTTTGGCTTCGGAGCGTGTCCTGTAAGCCTTTATCCACTCGCTCCGCCCATGAATTCTGCGGCCATCGCGATGTCGGCGTGCAGATCCCAGCATGTCGCTCGTGTCGGATAATACGCCTCCGCGAAGATCCCAGCATATCTCTCATGTCTGATAAGACGCCTTCGTGCACATCCCAGCATGTCCCTCGTGTCTGGTTATACGTCTCCACGAAGATCGCAACATGTCCCTCGTGTCTGGTTATACGTCTCCACGAAGATCGCAACATGTCCCTCGTGTCTGATAATACGCCTCCGCGAAGATCCCAGCATGTCGCTCGTGTCTGATAATACGCCTCCGCGAAGATCCCAGCATGTCTCTCATGTCTGATAACACGCCTTCGTGCACATCCCAGCATGTCCCTCGTGTCTGGTTATACGCCTCCACGAAGATCGCAACATGTCTCTCATGTCTGATAAGACGCCTTCGTGCAGATCCCAGCATATCCCTCATGTCTGATAATGCACCTTCGTGCAGATCCCATCATATCCCTCGTGTCTGATAATACGCCTTCGTGCAGATCCCAGCATGTCCCTCGTGTCTGATAATACGCCTTCGTGCAGATCCCAGCATGTCCCTCGTGTCTGATAATACGCCTTCGTGCAGATCCCAGCATGTCCCTCGTTCTGATAATACGCCTTCGTGCAGATCCCAGCATGTCCCTCGTGTCTGATAATACGCCTTCGTGCAGTTCCCAGCATGTCCATCGTGTCTGATTACACGCCTCCGTGCAGATCCCAGCATGTCCATCGTGTCTGATAATGCGCCTTCGTGCAGATCCCAGCATGTCACTCATGTCTAATAATGCGCCTTCGTGCAGATCCCTAGCACGTGTCTCGTGTCTGATAATACGCCTCCGCGCGTTGCATGGCCGAATACATTTACAGAAAAACTGATCTCCACCCGAACCGTTTTCCCATGACACAGCCTTTGATTCTATCTTCTACCCTGAAATTCACTACAAGACACACATAGTCCATCAAAGCCTAACCAGCATGGTGGCGGCCAGCAATTCCGACATGGCTGTTTTGTGAATCTCCTCATGATTTTGAAAACAATAAATTCACTTTAAAATACTAACAATCTGTACCTGGGATCTGGGATTTGTATCTAGGAAGGACATGCGAAACGCATTTTTATATCAGATCAATATTGATTTGTTTCTTTGTTTTGTTTATTGGGCGGTTCTCGACGCACTGTATGCACGATCACGGCTAATGACGCCGCCTACACTGTTTCGCCGGTGGTCCGTGGGATTGAGAAATGTCCCGAGTGGTGCGAGTGTTGAACCCTTTGGTACCCAGAGTTCAATATTGAGGTCAGTAAACCTTGCATAGCGATCTGCCAAATGTTGGCACTAATTCAGCAGGGCGGATCTGAAGTGATTAAGGGGCGGTAGTGTGACCCCCCCCCCCGACTTGTTGCAGGAGGGCGATAATGTGACATTCAAGTGCTCGGTGTCTGGCCAACCAAACCCAGAGGCCAACTGGGACCGCGACAACATTACCCTCCGGAACTCTGACAAGTACAGGTGAGCGATACTGGGACAGGTACAGGTGAGCGAGACTGAAACAAGTACAGGTGAGCGAGACTGGGACAAGTACAGGTGAGCGACACTGGGACAAGTACAGGTGAGCGAGACTGGGACAAGTACTGGTGAGCGAGACTGGGACAAGTACAGGTGAGCGAGACTGGGACAAGTACAGGTGAGCGAGACTGGAACAAGTACTGGTGAGCGAGACTGGGACAAGTTCAGGTGGGCGAGACTGAGACGAGTACAGGTGGGCGAGACTGGGACAAGTTCAGGTGAGTGAGACTGGGACAAGTACAGGTGAGCGAGACTGGGAACAGGTAAAGGTGAGTGAAACTGGGACAAGTACTGGTGAGCGAGACTGAGACAATACAGGTGAGTGAGACTGGGACAAGTACAAGTGGGTGAGACTGGGACAAGTGCAGGTGAGCCAGACTGGGACAAGTGCAAGCGAATGAGACTGGAACAAGTACAGGTGGGCGAGACTCGGGACAAGTACAGGTGTGAGTGAGACTGGGACAAGTTGAGGTGAGCAAGCTACACTCGAACACCTGCCTGCTATTCCATGCAGTTCGCGTGTACAGCTGTGGCACGGCGAAGAGGTCAATGTTTTGTTAACTGCTTCCAACTGCCGGGATGTTTTTGCAAGATGACTGGATGATCGGAGTCAAGAAGGACGCCTTCATGGCGTGTGTGCTTAGGATATGTTGGCCAACACCGCGAGTGATTTAACAACACGCTCTGCACAAGTCGTTGGGGCTTGTGCCAGCGACTTGTGCCGGTCACGTGTGCCAGTCACAGGAGCCAGTCACTTGTGCCAGTCACTTGTGCCGGTCACCTATGCCGGTCACCTATGCCGGTCATTTATGCCGGTTACTTGTGCCAGTCACTTGTGCCGGTCATTTGCGCCCGTCACTTGTGCCGGTCACCTATGCCAGTCACTTGTGCCAGTCACTTGTGCCAGTCACTTGTGCCGGTCACCTATGCCGGTCACCTATGCCGGTCATTTATGCCGGCCACTTGTGCCAGTCACTTGTGCCAGTCACTTGTGCCAGTCACTTGTGCCAGTCACTTGTGCCAGTCACTTGTGCTAGTCACTTGTGCCGGTCATTTGCGCCGGTCACTTGTGCCGGTCACCTATGCCAGTCACTTGTGCCAGTCACTTGTGCCGGTCACTTATGCCGGTCACTTATGCCGGTCATTTATGTCAGTCACTTGTGCCAATCACTTGTGCCAGTCACTTGTGCCGGTCACGTGTGCCGGTCACTTGTGCCGGTCACTTGTGCCAGTCACTTGTGCCGGTCATTTGCGCCGGTCACGTGTGCCGGTCACCTATGCCAGTCACTTGTGCCAGTCACTGATGCCAGTCACTTGTGTCGGTCACTTGTGCCGGTCACGTGTGCCGGTCACTTGTGCTGGTCACTTGTGCCGGTCACTTGTGCCGGTCACATGTGCCGGTCACTTATGCCAGTCACTTGTGCCAATGACGCCACAAGTGACTGGCACAAGTGACTCTTGCTTGTCAGCCAGCTTCACCAATTAACTGTTCCATAATTGATATGACAGTACCAATTACTGGCATGGTACAACTACTAGCCCCTGGTAATGCGCAATGCTTGTTATGCGTGTTCCTGTTATAGCAGTGCTTACTGTTTGACATTGCTGGCGACATTGCCGGCAATCCCAGATGCAGATGTTTTACTGTACATATTTGTTCAACTTCTGGTACATGACTTGTCAGATCAACGAGGTGGACACATTTACCGGCAAGTACGGTACGTTTTCCAGTGGTGGGTGCTCCTATTTGCAAACAGAGACCGATAAGTGTGGCTTGAAGGAAGATAATTTGGGAGCACGTACAGGCGTACGAAAGAAAACCCACGCTTGTGTGCCATTTAGAAAGCTTAGGAATTTAGTTGCATGAATTCCTTTGGTCTGCTTTACTGCAAATCGTTGGTGATCCAAATTTCGACGATGAATAAAACCAAACACCGCAATCGGTGGTTTAATAGCCCTCTATCCGTTTGCCAGATAAATCCAACAATGGCATCAGTGAAATCAACGACCTTGACTTCATTAGTGCTGACATGGGCGCAACATCTGCTACAAGGTCTGGATGCACTTGTACGCCCGAATTCCCACCAACATTCACACTCCTTGTATTTACAACATTGAGAAGGCGTCCGAATTCGACTAGTGCCTCAAATTTCGAATTCCAGCGACGTTGCCATGCCCATGAAGCGCAGCTGTGCACTGCTCAAGAAGACACTTACACTGCAAAATATCGCTACACTGTTGCAATTGATGACGTCACGAGCTACGGCCATGTAATCTAGAGCGTTCGGCGATGCGCATCTTTTGAAATGAAAACGATGCTTGTGTCGTGCGCACCAATGTGCATGCTCAGTTAACATCACACACACATGCATACAAGACGTGCGCTCTCCAGATATGCGAATATGTCCCGAGGTATACAGATGCGCTCACCAAGGTCGTATATTCCCCAAATATGCGAATATGTCCCAAATATCCAGATGCGTTCAGCACGGATGCCCATGCTCCAGATATGCTAATATGTTCCGAGGTATCCAGATGCGCTCACCACGGTCGTATATGCCCCACATATGCGAATATGTCCCAAATATCCAGATACGTTCAGCACGGTCATACATGTTCCAGATATGCGAATATGTCCAGGATATCCAGATACGTTCAGCACCGATGCCCATGTTCCAGATATGCGAATATGTCCCAAGATATTCAGATACGTTCACCGCGGTCGCGCATGCCCCAGACATGCGAATGGAGACAGACTCTTCAAACATGGTTGTCATGGCGACCCACGGCTCACGGTTGCCGTTCCGTGCGCGCCTCGGCGAGTCGCGGTGCCTCACCACCAGTGTCGCGGTGCACGTTACCAGTCTGACCGGCGACAGACAGTGCTCCGGCCAACACCGACCCTCCGCGAGTCGCGGCGTCTTACCACCAGTGTCGTGGTGATGAAGCTGGCCACCTTCCAAATGTCCTACTGTTTCATATGTATGTATGCATGTATGTACGTTTGTACGCGAACCTGTATGCTATGTATGTATCGGCCCTTTTCGCCACGTTCTTTGTTTGCCGACGTCTCATCTTTCCTCTCTTGCTTATTTGATATAAGCCGGATGCCGTATAAGCCGGATTAACGTAACCCTTTCTTTTACGTAACAAATATCTAGCGGATGGCACCTTGCCTCTGCTAAAGACAACAAAAACACATGACCAGCCTCACCGGCAACAGCCAGTGTTCCGGCCAACGCCGACCCTGACGCACGCGTGCCGCTGCAGGGTGACGAGGCGGGCGACGACCCCCCCCCCCCCCCCCCCCCTACAGGGGGACCGGGGGGGGGACCCCCCCCCCCCCCTGACTCACGCGTGCCGCTGCAGGGTGACCGAGGCGGGCGACCCCCTGACTCACACGTGCCGCTGCAGGGTGACCGAGGCGGGTGACGAGCGCATGCTGATGATCCGGAACGTGAAGAAGTCGGACGCCGGCCTGTACAGGATCACGCTGTACAACGACGCGGGCCGCATGCAGGCGACGGCCCGCCTCTGTGTCATAGGTCAGTCGCTCCGGCTGGCCGCACTGGCCGGCCGGCTGGCCGCCTGGCCGTCTGGCCACTCAGGTCGGCCGACCCGACCCGACCCGACCCGACCCGACCCGACCCGACCCGACCCGACCTGACCCGACCTGACCCGACCTGACCCGACCCGACCCGACCGACCCGACCGGACCCGACCCGACCCGACCCGACCCGACCCGACCCGACCCGACCCGACCCGACCCGACCCGACCCGACCCGACCCGACCCGACCCGACCTGACCCGACCCGACCCGACCCGACCCGACCCGACCCGACCCGACCCGACCCGACCGGACCCGACCCGACCCGACCCGACGACCCGACCCGACCCGACCCGACCCGACCCGACCCGACCCGACCCGACCCGACCCGACCCGACCCGACCCGACCCGACCCGACCCGACCCGACCCGACCCGACCCGACCCGACCTGACCCGACCTGACCCGACCTGACCCGACCTGACCCGACCTGACCCGACCTGACCCGACCCGACCCGACCCGACCCGACCCGACCCGACCCGACCCGACCCGACCGGACCCGACCCGACCCGACCCGACCCGACCCGACCCGACCCGACCCGACCCGACCCGACCCGACCCGACCCGACCCGACCCGACCCGACCCGACCCGACCCGACCCGACCCGACCCGACCCGACCCGACCCGACCCGACCCGACCCGACCCGACCCGACCCGACCCGACCCGACCCGACCCGACCCGACCCGACCCGACCCGACCCGACCCGACCCGACCCGACCGGACCCGACCCGACCCGACCCGACCCGACCCGACCCGACCCGCTCAGGCCGCCGCCGGCCGTGCGATGTGGTGCTCCACGGAACTATCGAGACGGTTCACCGCACGCCAAACAGGAACAATGGTCTAAATATGCTTCCCGGATCTGCCTGTACGTCGTATGTAACATCACGACGGCAAACCGCTGTCAAGACTAGATTCACAGGATCCTGCAAGCTTATTGGTCGCTGAATATGTTAACTCAATTCGTCACCTGGTTGCGGAGATCAGTAGGTGATAGGTTGCTACGTTTGCGAGATGCCGTTTGTTTGCACTCAACATAATCGATGACGTCGCCAATAATCCGAGGGCGCACTTTTATAGCTCCGAATGCACATTTTGCAGGGATATCGATTACAAGTTGAATTAGCTCGATCCATCGACTTGTTGTTGAAATAGACAGGATAGATGCAGGGACGGAGAAGATAGGCTTATCTCGGCAATGTATTTCGGTCAGAGCCAGGTTGGCGGAGTCATGTTTGTGGAGGAATGGGTCGGTGCGGGGAGGAAGAGGAACGGATGTATTGCCACACCCATCCGCTGGCGACCTAGCGGCATGCCTGGCTGGCAGATACTTTCTCATCACATTCGTTAATGTACGCACGGCTGTCCAACGCTTCAGAGTGGTGCCGCCGGTTTAGAAGGTAGGCACCCGAGCCGCCCACCCCAGCAGACTCCGTCGTTCTCAACTAGCCCAGTCTCTTCTTGCTGCTTGGGAGCGGGGAACACACTCTGCTGAGGACTGTGCACTCAGACTTTTCAGCATTTTTTGTTTTATGTGGAAGACGTTCGGATGCATGCTTGACCCGTGGTGACGCGCTCAGTCCGTAATAGCCCGTGGTGACGCGCTCAGTCCGTAATGACCCGTGGTGACGCGCTCAGTCCGTAATGACCCGTGGTGACGCGCTCAGTCCGTAATGACCCGTGGTGACGCGTTCAGTCCATACTGACCCGTGGTGACGCGTTCAGTCCATACTGACCCGTGGCGACGCGTTCAGTCCGTGACATCATCCGACCCTGACTCTGCCACAACTCGCAGGCAAGCGGCGCACCCACGGCGACGTGACAGCGCCGATCCTGGAGAGGCCCGGCTCCGGCCTGGGCCTGCGCCACCCGCGCGTCAGGGGCGACAGCGCCGGCCGGTCCGGCGTCGGCGACATCCTCTCGCACCCGGCGCCCGGAGTCTGGTTCTGGTGGGTCGGCCGCGCCGCGCCGCTCGGGCGCGTGCCTGCGGTCCCCGGCGGATGTTCGCTAGCTCACTATTGACGACCAGGTGTGGGGGTGACTCGGGTCGTTGCCGCTACGTGGGTCGGCAGGGTTCCCTCCGCCTTCACCGTGCCGTTCACCTTGTCGTTCATCTTGCCGTTCATCTTGCCGCTCACCTTATCGTCCCTTCCACTGGCTGCAGCCTTCAGCAAAATGCATCCCAGCCACCCGTGCGCGATCGTCCAGTGCAGCTATTCAGGTAAATTGGCATATTCTATCAAACGTGGCCATGATAATGTCTAGCATGCTAACCGCCGGTTTCACCCCCAAATGTGTCTCATTTTATTTGTGTTAGCTTATTTAGACGTGTCATTCAGACTATGTCCTGCATGAGAATGGCTTCAGCTGCCACGTAGTGAGTGATTCGCCTTCGCCTCCTTCCAGCGACGTCGAGCTGGCACCGGGCGGCCAGCCGCTGCGGTTAGCGAACGGTGGCGCCCTCGCCGAAACCAATGCTTGTTCGTCTGTCGACGAGATGGCGCCGCCGGCGTTCGTCTTTCCACTGCGTGATGTCACGGCGGCCGAAGGCCAGGCGGTTCGACTGGACGTCACCGTCAGCGGTGAGCACATGTGCAATTCTTAGTGTTGGAACATCGGATTGTTTTGGGGTTCAGTTATTGGGTAGCTACCTGCGCGTGTCAAGTGCCAACAAGAAGATTGCGTGTGCAGTCATTGCAGACGGTAGGGCGTCGGAGGAAAATTTGAAACTTTGTAGTTGTTCTACCAACTTTGCGAAAACGCAGCTTTGATATAGGAGTGGCATGACTGGCGTACCGCCGGCTACGCTAAAAATTGGCTCTCAGTTTCACCCTCGTTGCGTTAAGATCGTTCCCGCTCGTATGGCTTGGCCGTCGGCCATTTGGACTCCTCGACACGTGTTGGCCGCGATTACTAGACTAACGTATCGTCTGCTTTTGGCAAAGTAAGTGAATTGACTCGGATTCCTCAAATCCAGCGCGTTTCACTTCTGATGGAATACAATTAATGTGCGGACCTCGGAGAAGAATCATGAAATAATCCGGCTTCTGTGGTGTTCCAAAGGTTAAAAACTGTCGGCACACAAAATATCCCGGATAAAATTCGGCGAACGCCTGTGATGCTGACATGAAAACCTTGTTTGGGGCTTGAAAACCTTATCTTGCTGGAACTTTATCTTTATTTATGTGTGAGCTAAACCTGCCAATTAAAAATACCAAAATATGCATGCCTACGCCGACAGAAAGGCCACTGTTGGGTATCATTTAGATCGTCTATTTGTCAAAATGTAGACCCGTGCGGTTAGGTGTCTAATCACCTCCTGTCTAATCATAGCGTTACTGCTTTCACCTGTGATCCATCATATGTCCATCTTTCGTTGCATATCGTCCATGCTGAGTGCAGTTTGCAGTTGTGGCCCGTATCATGTCGCCACTGGTGGCCACGACAGCAAGCGACAAACCAGCTGTCCGTGCAGAGTCGAGCCTCGCTGTCACGGTCACGTCACGTCACGTCCACGGTCACTTCCATGGTCACGTCCACGGTCACGGTCACGTCCACGGTCACTTCCATGGCCACGTCCATGGTCACGTCCACGGTCACGTCCACGGTCACGTCCACGGTCACGTCCACGGTCACGTCCACGGTCACGGTCACGGTCACGTCCACGGTCACGTCCACGGTCACGTGCACGGTCACGTCCACGGTCACGTGCACGGTCACGTCCACGGTCACGTCTACGGTCACGTCCATGGTCACGTCCACGGCCACGTCCACGGCCACATCCACGGTCACGTCCAGCACGGTGATCGGTCTCGCTCCCACGGGCCCAAACAGGCATCTATCTTTTTTTCGGTAGTGTAGCAGCTGGCGTTGAGGACAGTTTGGTGTCACTCAGACGGCAAATTTAGCTTTCTCGAGGCATGGTTAACTCGCATTTATGATGGCCCGTGTCAAAGCGACGCTACCAATTTTCGATCGAGAGCGAAAGGGTTTTCTGCCCACTGTTTCATGCAAGGTCATAGAGGTGCTCTGAAATTCCCGAAACCCGACCACCTTCAGTTTACAAGGAGCGACATTTTATCTGCTTGCAGCATATCAGCGACAAAACGTGTCCGCTGGTTCTTTTCGACGGCGACAAATCTCAGCATTTGTTAACCGCAGGCCGATAAATTGACTGGCCAATTGGCCCGGCCACCGACACCACCTACGAGGTGCCGAGACGGGCGGTGGTGCGAGCCACACGCTCGGCGGTGCTGACCCCGGCCGCGGTGCTGACCCCGGTCGCGGTGCTGACCCCGGTCGCGGTGCTGACCCCGGTCGCGGTGCTGACCCCGGTCGCGGTGCTGACCCCGGTCGCGGTGCTGACCCCGGTCGCGGTGCTAACCCCGGTCGCGGTGCTGACCCCGGTCGCGGTGCTGACCCCGGTCGCGGTGCTGACCCCGGTCGCGGTGCTGACCCCGGTCGCGGTGCTGACCCCGGTCGCGGTGCTGACCCCGGTCGCGGTCCTGACCCCGGTCGCGGTGCTGACCCCGGTCGCGGTGCTGACCCCGGTCGCGGTGCTGACCCCGGTCGCGGTGCTGACCCCGGTCGCGGTCCTGACCCCGGTCGCGGTGCTGACCCCGGTCGCGGTGCTGACCCCGGTCGCGCCCGCCCGCCAGGCACCCGGCCGCTGCAGGTGACCTGGGTGAAGGGCAGCTCTCCCGTGCAGAACTGCGCAGACTTCCGCCACGTGTCGGCCGCCGGCGGCCACTTCTCCCTCGTCATCGACGACGTCTACGTGGCCGACCAGGGCTTCTACTTCTGCGAGGCCACCAACGCCTACGGCCAGGCGGTGACCCACTGTCGAGTGGCTGTGACAGGTCGGTGGCGGTCGTGGGTCGTGTGGTCGGCCATGTGATCAGTGTGATCGGCCATGTGTCGTGGTCGTGTGCCGGTCGTGTCGTGGTCATGTGTCGTGGTCGTGTGCCGGGAACAGGTCCCGGTCGGGTACCTCCGGTTGTACGCAGCACGTTTTGGAGGAGGAGGTAGTGGACAGCCAGGTGAAGTTTTGCGCTGGATAGCTTCTACATTTGTGCTCGTTATGCAATGTCACATATCGCGGACATACTTGGTAAAAAAAACTTTATTTGTTTAAAAAAACAGCTTAGTGATAAGCATGAAGTGCTGAAGATGTATTTCCACGCGAACAGTAACGTCCAATGCCATGCACATTGCACATTATGATTGCGGGATTTAATTTTTACATTTTGTTACTTGCGTTCATCGCCAGTGCAATGGTGCTAAGATCGATGCCTCAGCTATTAGAATATATATATATATATATATATATATATATATATATATATATATATATATATATATATATATATATAAATATCTCATGCATTTTTGTATGTTGGCTGTACATCTTTGAGACAGTCAGACATTCTAAGGTAATGCGTATGCATTTGGTAAATGTTTGGTAAGAACAAACCCACAGCTAGGCAAGGACAATGCTCCCATTGAAGTCTGCATAACGTCTAAACCCGAGATAAATGCTATATTTCAGTTCTAAGCCAGAATTGTGTATAGTTGGGTGTTTCGCTCCCACGGTCGGTGGATACGGCTGAGATCTATTGATTCTGAGCCGGTGGGTTGTCAGGAACCTCGTGGTGCCGTCAGTTCATCAGAGTAAGGGTACCGAACGGGAATATGCATTCATTATTTCCAATACTCGAGCTCCAAGTACGCATGGGTCCTATGCCTGCCGAAATTTCAGTTTGTTCGACCAGGGCCGGAGAGCTGCTTAAGTTGTAGCTTGAATAGCGTTGAACTGTTTACTTCAGCTGAGTTATAGCATTAACCGGTGGTGCTTGAGCACTACCCGAGCTTAGTTGAGCACCACCTAGGAGTTGACAATTTACGATTATGCCGAAGGCGATACATGGAAAGTCGGAAACACCAGTCTCATGCAATGCCCCCATATGACAGCTGCGAAAGACTTTAAAAAATTGTACTACTGTTCATTTGGTAGCATGTTATGTGGGCTGACAAATCGTGCGCTACTTTGGAACCTGCGGCACCGTCTTAATATATCGTGACCATAGAGTAAGTGAAGATTACCATCGTACCTGGGAAAGATCTAGATTGGTAGTCGAAACACCTAGATTCTAGCCAGCTTTGCATGCCGTTAACGGTAAGCATAATGCAGCCACAAACAATCTCGATAAAAATCGATCCTCCACAGAGGATGACCTACCGGCCAACCCGACAACTACCGATTGCGCTGCGCTCCGAGAGGTGGCAGTTCCGGCTGGCGAGGCGGTGCGCCTGTGGGTGCGCTCGTCAGGTGTCGCCTCTGTTGACTGGACCGTGAACGGCCGGCCTGTGGAACAGCTCGACCAGCAGCGGTTCAAGGTCAGTTGACAGCTGGCTGATCAGTGTCAGTGTGACTTGTCTGCCCATGCATGAACACCAACAACTTATCGACAGTCGTAGGCAAGCACGGGTAATTAGCATTACAGGTGTTGCGTTTTACTTCTTGATTCGCGAAGTTCCCCCATGATGGCATGCGCATTGTCAGCTGTTTCTGATGAATGTTAGCAAAATACATCGGTTAGTTCTTTGTACTCGGAGAATTAAGAGTACAAACCGAAATGAACAAAACTCCTCCATGGAGCCATATATGGATGATCGCCACGAAAAGTAGTGCTAACAATTTTACAATGTGAAGGAAACTGAGCAAAGCGTACGTGTAAGTGCTGTAATGTTCAAAGTGGTATAAAGTAAGATACCACCTTTGTTGCAGCCGCACAAGCTTGCGCTCCAGGTGTCATGTTATAATCACCCATGTTTTCAGACCCTGATTAGTTCTCTACACATGCAACTTTTTCAAAGGGATCTCAGTTACCACAAGCACTAGGCATATCCGAACACTGGCCAGCGGTCATGCACACATTCGTGGAACTGTCCAGGTGTGTCATTGCAGTCATCTGTGCCTCGGCGGAAGTGCTGCAGAGCAAAACAGACTCGATTGTGAATGCTTTATCCTTCGGTCTCATTGTCTTGTCTTTTGGCAGCATTGCAGACAAAGGTCACGCCTTCCCAGTCCCACTCATTGGAAGGCTGCACCATGTCGGCGTACTGTGATCATCACATGTTGTCGTGACTTGACATTGATCATTCTGGTTATCTTCCATCGATTGAGTAGTTTATTGGGACAATTCGGGATGCCTGTGTTCGGATGTAGGATCTATGGCTGATGGGCGAAATGTCCTGACCGGCACTCAGACAGGAACATTGACTAATTCATCAGTTGGAACCTACCATTTCCCTCCTCCCAAACTATTTCACGGTACGATGCAACACGCAGAGTGTTACCAAGACGGTTTCCGCGGCTGCTTAGGTAATAAGTAATCATCCTGAACTTGCAGCCGGAAGAGGTGCAAATTGCTGTAGCGTAAAGACCGATGGCTCGGTCATCACACAGCCGGAGTGGAGCACTCCGAACTCCGAACCAACAAACATGCATCACGCAGCAGGGCGATGGCCGTACTTCACATATTGGACTTCACATACTTCACATATGTGCTTCACACATTGGACGACAAATAACCGCACAGTCGGTGCAACTGCTGAAGCAATAATGCCCCCAAACAGGCTGATTGTTTACTAAACATGTACCACAATCACACAAAATCTCCGGTCGCACTTGGTGGACATCACAGGCTTTCATCCGTTGTTGTGATCGTGATTCACGTGCGACAGAGCGGCCTGTCGGACGACGTCAGCTACAATGTTGCCACTGCGCCGCCAGGTCACTCTGTGCTGCACCGGTGAATCACCTGCACTTCTGACGGCACGCACTGCCCATCCCTCTCCTCGTTTTGATCCGCGAATGATCCGATTGCCACTCCCGACACTGTCAGTTCCTTTCCGCCCTAGCCTGAGTCTTCAAATGAGTATGAATCGGGAAACGTGCCACGCTCCAAACGATATGTCTCAATCCAACTCCAGTTCTTTAGTGTTTTATATGGGATATATTCCAGATAATTCCCAGTGGAATTGGATAGTTTTTTTGTGAGCCGTGTATCATGGCTGGAGATACCAGGTTGGTCGGAGGATCTACACTGCCCCCCCTACCTAGTTTGGTGCCCTGCTGATGTTAACTTGTCATTTTCCCTATTCAATCTGAAACATGTCTTGAAAATGAAGACTTGGACCCCTGGCTTCGTGCGAGATCTCCAGCTCTACCGTCTATCGCTGTTTTCATCAGAGGCCATGCGGTATCACAGGCGTCGCAACAACATGGCCCCGTGCCAAGCTGGGGTGCACGTGTGACTCACGCCCGGGAGAGCACAGGCTAATCACTGCGATTTCCTCGCGTCGGCCGTGGCCGCGATAGCGCCCCTCTCGATATCTAGTCAGTGTGCAGCTGACCTGTGTCGCCGGCCGGTCACGCAGTGAGCCATGGCGGGGTCAGGTCGTGGTCGGTGCACTTACACCCGCAGTGAGTCTGCAGTGACAAGGCGGCGACGCTTGTAGGCGTCGTCCACAATGCATTGGATATTTCAGGCAGGTATCTGCGGCCTTCGCGCGGGCGTTCTGAACCGCAATCGGTGAATTTCCATGGATCTTCCAGGCAGGTAGCCTTGCCCTCGCCCGGTGTAATCGGGCAGGAAACAGTATTCGTCAGCACCATCTGCTGACAGGTATATGTGACCTCGAATAAGTTATCGTGCGTTAAGCTAGTTGTGCGCTGTCTGTTGGAATAAGTCTCGATTCAGTATATGGCGTAAATAATTGCCTAGCACACAGATTCTCTGAGGCGTACTGCCCTGTTGAACTGGTTCGGCGAGGGCAACACCCGGACACACCGGAATGTTACTGAATTGAAACAGATAATGCGATAACTACTTGGGATTATGGGCCTGCCATGCTGAAAGCATCGTGAAATTGGGCAAGGTGTCTCACAAAAGAAGGTACATAACGAGGCATGAGAACTGTAGCGGCGCCATGTATCATTTTTGTTCCACCCTGATGATCAACGCATCCGCAGAACTAGCCCAGACTCAGAGGCGCAGCCAAGGGGATGGGGGGCTGTGCTCGAACCCTTCCCCTTAGGAACCAAAAACACACTAGATTGAACAGGAAATTGTGAGATTTTGAACAAGTAAAAGGGGGAAATTCCGGTGAGCGAAGCGCGACGAAAGCGATCAGTTTTTCATGCCATTGTGTTTATTTGGTCACCTCTCCCCTTTAAGAAAATCCTGGCTGCGCCCCCCTGTCCACACCTGTCCACACCTGTCCTCTCGTACTACTGCGGGCGCTAACAAGGTCTGTTGGATTTTAACCACCGTCTCAAGCAGTTTAAACTTGAATTGAATAGATCAGTTCAGCTTAGTATAATTGCTATGAACAACTTCATGAAAGTGGCTTGACACACAGTGACTTACAACGTAACCGCAGTAGACGCAGCAGAGGTGAAAATGCTCACATGCATTTGCAAAACAATGACCCTTTCTGCAGTAAAACGCATCACAAATACGTCACATATGCAAACCAAACCGCACAGCGTTCGGTAGTTTCACGGTCAGTGTACGTGAAAATGCGCCTGGCGTCCGAGAGCCGGAGGCAGCCAGCTCCAGGACAGGGCAGGGCAGGACCGCTCAGTTTGAGAACTCTCTTCGTGGAACGGCCAGGCAGAGGCTTGGAGGCCCCCGAAGCTCTAGTTCCCGGTGCTCGGACGGTCGGGGACATTGGCATGACTGCTTTGAATACCTCGCAGCATTCCCCATGAATCAGCGAGCCATTCAGCGCTCGAACAGCACCCGTGCTGTTCCGGTGGGTTGACAACTTGTCATCGAGTGGCCGCCGGCCCGGCTCGTCCGTTGTCGGTGTGACGTGGTCACGACGCGGGGCCCCTGAGGAAATCCGAACACCGACACTAACCACCCGCTGAAGTGTGGTAGTGTGACGCTCAGTGATCCCACCCCAGACAGCGACCCCACCCCAGACAGGGGCCCCACCCCAGACAGCGACCCCACCCCAGACAGCGACCCCACCCCAGACAGGGACCCCACCCCAGACAGCGACCCCACCCCAGACAGCGACCCCACCCCAGACAGCGACCCCACCCCAGACGGGGGCCCCACCCCAGACAGCTATCCCACCCCAGACAGCGACCCCACCCCAGACAGCGACCCCACCCCAGACAGCGATCCCACCCCAGACAGAGACCCCACCCCAGACAGCGATCCCACCCCAGACAGCGACCCCACCCCAGACAGCGACCCCACCCCAGACGGGGGCCCCACCCCAGACAGCGACCCCACCCCAGACAGCGACCCCACCCCAGACAGCGACCCCACCCCAGACAGCGACCCCACCCCAGACAGCGACCCCACCCCAGACAGCGACCCCACCCCAGACAGCGACCCCACCCCAGACGGGGAGGACGAGAGCAGAATGTGAGGGAGGACATGAGCTTGAATACCGAGTTTGCGGGCTTCTGGCCTTGGGCAGTAGCGGATTGCATGCAAGGAAACAAGGACGAGGTTGCACCTCCTACTGACGTTTTTGCGATGTGCTCTTCTCAGGATAGTTGACAGTGTATGGTGATGCACAGCATCTCCACGGACGGCGGTGGGTATGGTGCGTTGCCAGCTAAGTTATGACGGAAGGATGTGGTCATGTTTGGGACTGTCGTCTTATGGCAAGTAAAAGTGCGCCTTTAAAGTGGTGGCTGATCTGCAAGAGCTTAGATGCGAAATCAAATTCGATGACTGAATGTTTCAACTTGGCGTGAGTTCAAAACAACAGTCGGTCAGGATGGATGGCGCCTTGTAGCTTGGCCTCACCTGCGTTAGAAAATAGACGTCCATGATGCGATTAGGGAAATAGGCAAGCAAGTAGGGAAATATATCGTCATAGCAGGTGGATAAAGGCATAGCGTAATAAGTACACGACGGGTCGTTGGAACGCAAGTAGTGCACAGGCAGAAAACCACCTCCAGAGTCGTTTTTGTTCCGGAAGTTCATGCAGTTAATCTTGATAATACAATATTTTTAACCAATGGAATTTCCAGATCGGGGCTATGTCTTCAGCCACGCAATTGCCTCCCGCGTAGACAAGAACGAAAATCAACCAAACATATTGCGCATGTAGGTGCAAACCATTTCTCTAAGGTGTCATACAATTAGCATTTACGTACATTCATGCCCTGGGCTTACGTCGGTGTACTCATGGCACCGTGTTAAGATGTGCTTCGACATTTCTGACGATTCATCCACATCAAATTGTTAATACACTGTTGAGCATAGTCAACATTTTCGAGCGGTATCCAGGGTCGCATACTAAGTCACGAGCCGGGTGCTTAGTACAAGTAGTCCTTTCGGGTTCAGTTATCACCGAGCTGATGGGACTGAACGCAAACTAACGGTCCGTATTTCCTGTTCCCATTATTCGTGGCGGCAGTGTTGTGCGGGTTACGCGGCTCATAATTGATGCCGATTCCGATTCCGTTAGCTACGACCTTTAGATGAGAGCGAAGTGTTCGATGATGGAGGCATCCGATATAATTTACACCTCTTCCGGCTGGAAATTCATGACGATGGCCTATTACGCAGGCTGCTACGGACACAAATATTGTGGAGCTGCGGTGTTGTGTTGTGTCCGTGAATTACCGAGATGGCGCATTGGTCCCAGTTCATGGCCCGGTCCAGGATGCGACATGGTGTCCATGGGTAGGTCGTGTCATTCTCCGCAGGTTGCACATACGACCACGGCTACCCTGAATTGTCCAATGAAGTACTCGATCGATCGAGAACTAGCGAGCTGTTGGCAATGAGTCATCATTCACTGACAAATACATGGGAGGGGTGGTCATGTTGCTCTGAAGTGTTACCAGAGGCGCAGCCAATGGGGGGGGGGGGGGCCTGGCTGCTTGCCCCTTAACAGCCAAATATACACTAAATCAAACAAGAAATTTTCGAGATTTTCGTCACGCGATATAAAAATGTTCGGCGCGCGCAGCGCGTCGAAAACGTTCTCTGTTTCATGATCGTTTTTATCGGAACCCCGTACGAAAATCCTGGCTACGCCGCTGGGTGCTACAGTCTCACCTTCGAGTCTGGCACTGGGAAAGGCGAGAATGCCGGAAGCACTGATACCGACACTCTACGCCTCTCTGTTTCTGGGGACGATGCCATGGTATGCTCACGGGCGCACGAAAGAAATGCACAGCACGTGTGTGCGGCATTGAACCGCACGCGCAACGGTTGCTGCGCGCGGTGGCCGATTATTATATCGGTGTCCCGACTCGTCCACGTGCGCACCGTTTCAGCGTGTGACGTCTCCCAACAGACCGAGCGCGTCTGTTGTCAGTCGGGGTGATGCGGTCGGCAGCTGGCCCTGCATGCGACAGCCGAGTTCCCCCGGCCGCAGCACGCCGCGTGCCACAACCCGGCGGTGCCGATCGGTCGCCTGTCGACACCCTCCCACCTGTCTGCCGACGTACGGCTCCCGACGACGCATCGCTCTATGAGACTTGGCCGCCGTCGGTCCGACCGGCGGCCGCGGCGACAAGCGCCGCCCGTCACGCGCGCCATGCGCCGACGGGACCTTTGGCATGCACACCGGTGTCCTGCGATTGACACGTCCGGGAGCCGGGTGCACGTGGCGGCGGCAGGCTCGCCTCGTCTCCGCTCTGACTGTGTGCCGCCGCTCTGCAGGTGAGGCACACTGCCGACGTGCACGCGCTGGAGGTGCTGCACGTGCGCGACGCCGACGCCGGCCGCGTGGAGGTGTGCGTGCGCGGCCCGGCCGGCTGCTGGTGCTCGCAGGTGGCGCTGGCGGTCGCGCCCGCCGCCGCCGGCCAGCAG
Source organism: Ashinkailepas kermadecensis (assembly GCA_034440615.1). NCBI lineage: Eukaryota > Metazoa > Arthropoda > Thecostraca > Neolepadidae > Ashinkailepas > Ashinkailepas kermadecensis. The sequence goes on from JAOTOM010001271.1 coordinate 37,254, forward strand.
GGCCGACTCAGTCCCGCTGCCGCCGGCCAGCAGGGCCGACTCAGTCCCGCCGCCGCCGCCGGCCAGCAGGGCCGACTCAGTCCCGCCGCCGCCGGCCAGCAGGGCCGACTCAGTCCCGCCGGTACCGGCCAGTGCCGCCCTGCTGCGTCGCCAGACAGCTCTGTCGGCTGTCACGCCGTCCGTACGTCCGCCGCCGACTGCAGCACTGCAAACTGCAGACCCGCCGCCGACTGCAGCACTGCAGACTGCACACCCGCCGCCGACTGCAGCACCGCAGACTGCACACCCGCCGCCGACTGCAGCACTGCAGACTGCAGACCCGTCGCCGACTGCAGCACCGCAGACTGCAGACCCGCCGCCGACTGCAGCACTGCAAACTGCAGACCCGCCGCCGACTGCAGCACTGCAGACTGCAGACCCGCCGCCGACTGCAGCAGCGAGGCGCCGGCGACGTGTTCTCCCATCGAGGCTGCGTGTTCGCCCAGTGAGGCGCCGGCAACGTGCTCCCCCGTCGAGGCCCAAGCGGCGCTTTCGCCCAGCGAGGCGCCAGCGGCGTGTTCTCCCAGCGAGGCGCTAGCGGCGTGTTCCTCCGTCGAGGCGCCAGCATCGTGTTCCTCCGTCGAGGCGCAGGCGGCGTGCTGGCCCAGCGAGAGGCCCCTGATCATCGAAGGTCCGGCCAGCCTGTCGGTGCTGCTTGGACAGACGGCGCGTCTCGAATGTCGACTGAGTGACGTCAGCATGGACAGGCCGCCAGCTGTCGTCTGGAGCAAGGCGGTGAGTGTCGTCCCCAGCTGTCGTCTGGAACAAGGCGGTGAGTGTCGTCCCCAGCTGTCGTCTGGAGCAGGGCGGTGAGTGTCGTCCCCACCTGTCGTCTGGAGCAGGGCGGTTAGTGCCGTCCCCAGCTGTCGTCTGAAGCAGGGCGGTAAGTGTCGTCCCCAGCCTTTGGTTGCGTCAAGGCTTTGGGTGTCGTCCCTAGCCTTTGGTTGGAGATAACCGACACCTAAACATTTAGCAAATAGGCGACAAATGAGAAATTCAGTGCGACACATAGACATTGAACTGTTACTTTTCTTCCGAAAATGTGTGACGTCCTGGTCGTGTCACAGCCGCGCGTCGAAAGGACTTGCGCTTATCTTTGTCACGAGAAGAGACGCCAGGAGCAGCATGTGTGGTAGTCATGGCAGTCGGCTTCATACTTCTGGAGCAAACGCTGTTGTATCAACCTTCCCATGCATCAACTAGACCGGATCTTCCTATCATTTTCTTGTTTGACCGTGTTTCAATAACGCTCCTAGGAGCATTAGCGAAACACGGGCTGTCAATATTGACACTGCGAAACATTAGACTGTCAATATTGACGCTGCGAGGCATTAGACTGTCAATATTGACACTGCGAAACATTAGACTGCCAATATTGACACTGCGAAACATTAGACTGTCAATATTGACACTGCGAAGCATTAGACTGCCAATATTGACACTGCGAAACATTAGACTGCCAATATTGACACTGCGAAACATTAGACTGCCAATATTAACACTGCGAAACATTATACTGCCAATATTGACACTGTCGGATTCCGATGAGGGTGGTGGTGGGGGTGTGGGGGGGATAAATTTGTGAGGAGCATACTCCACACAAATATTTGTGGCTAGATCCAAATGTGAAGCTATGTCATTCGTGTCTTGCAGATCAGTATATTTGTAATTAATAATTCTGCAGCTAATGAATTCAATTCTCAAGCCTCACAGGTTTCTGTTAAACTCATAGTCTGGTACCAAGGTATACTATTTGTTTCCATTACATAACCCCGATATCACATTAGCCATCGGCGTGCAAATTGTAAGTATAGGATCACCACAGCTCACACCTCCACTGTCGTATCTTATCTTACTTGATAGCGCATCAACAGCTTGCCTGATCATTGCACGTACCGAGCGTTGATAGTACCGCCACATCATTTTTCCTCCGCTCTGAAGACATCTGTGCTTGTAATAATCACACGGAAGTGAAATCTGACCAGCGTTTTCCTTAGCCATGTCTACGTTTCCGTACTTAACCTTCGGCCCTGTGTACTTTTCGCCCGTATTATGCTCTTGCATTGTCAGCTTGTTCTCGATATTATTACCTTGGTGCTGGATTTGATACTCCCAATAGAAGAGATGAAAGCCATGAGTGCATAGCGAGGTTTGATGCACGCTGCATACTGTTTTCTGGGGGAGGGGAATTATTTACATTGTCTAATGGGGGGCGTGGGAATGACCCTAGAACAATCGTAAGAACCGCTGGTGTCTAATGACTGCTGCCAGCATGTTCGCCGATACCAGGTGCGACACTATTGGCCGAGTGTATAACTCGAATTTCCGCCGTGTGTCCGCCAGGGTCGGCGTCTGGAGCAGTCGGAGCGCGTGACGATCGAGGCGACGCCTAGCGGCTCCCAGCTGACGCTGCGCCAGGTGACCGCCGACGACAGCGGGAAGTACGTGGTGCGCGCCGGCGACGACGAGTGCTGGGCGTCCCTGGCCGTCGAGGGCCCCCCGGAGCCGCCGTCTGGCGTGCCGAACGTCTGCCGCATCAGTCCCGAGTGAGCAACGCAGAGCATGGGTGTCGCGCTGATGCCCTACATACACGCCGGCACCTGTCGACGGCCACCCTCCGACCCCACACAGAGCACGGGTGTCGCGCTGATGCCCTACATACACGCCGGCACCTGTCGACGGCCACCCTCCGACCCCACACAGAGCACGGGTGTCGCGCTGATGCCCTACATACACGCCGGCACCTGTCGACGGCCACCCTCCGACCCCACACAGAGCACGGGTGTCGCGCTGATGCCCTACATACACACCGTCACCTATCGACCGCCACCCTCCGACCCCACGCAGAGCACGAGTGTCTCGCTGATGCCCTACATACACACCGTCACCTGTCGACCGCCACCCTCGGACCCCACGCAGAGCACGAGTGTCTCGCTGATGCCCTACATACACACCGTCACCTGTCGACCGCCACCCTCCGACCCCACGCAGAGCACGAGTGTCTCGCTGATGCCCTACATACACACCGTCACCTGTCGACCGCCACCCTCCGACCCCACGCAGAGCACGAGTGTCTCGCTGATGCCCTACATACACACCGTCACCTGTCGACCGCCACCCTCGGACCCCACGCAGAGCACGAGTGTCTCGCTGATGCCCTACATACACACCGTCACCTGTCGACCGCCACCCTCCGACCCCACGCAGAGCACGAGTGTCTCGCTGATGCCCTACATACACACCGTCACCTGTCGACCGCCACCCTCCGACCCCACGCAGAGCACGAGTGTCTCGCTGATGCCCTACATACACACCGTCACCTGTCGACGGCCACCCCCGACCCCACGACTTCCTCACCGTCACGCCTTCACGTGGCACATAACACCTGGTGCACGAGAATGTTCCCTCACCTCAAACGGTATTGGAAACGGTGTTTTTATCATACGCTGTGCAGTACTCAGTGCAGTAGTGTTCTCTCCGGACAGTGTTCGGACGTGCTCAGGTGGGCGTCTGGCGAGATGTTGGATATCGCCCTGATACATGTTCGCCGACGGTCGATATGCAACACTCCGGCCGTGACCAACACGATCTGACCTGACCGGCTTCGGGTTCGACAACGTGCGCTGTCCAATCCGACCTGACCCGGTCGGCTTCAGTTTCGACCACGTGCACCATCCAACCTGACCTGACCTGGCCGGGCAGCTCGATCGCGTGCACCATCCAATCTGACCTGACCTGACCCGACCTGCCCGCCGCCAGCTCCATCACCCTGTCGTGGTGCGGCCCGCCGTTCGACGGCGGCAGCGTGGTGACCGAGTACCAGGTGGAGACGCGCGACACCGACCGACCGTGGCGCGTGCTGGTCGACCACTGCCGCTCCACGTCGGTGGTGGTGCCGGTGGTGGTGCCGGCGCGCCAGCTGCCCGACACGCCGTGCTTCCGGGTGCGCGCCGTCAACAAGCACGGCCGCAGCGCGCCCGGCTCGCAGGGGGCGGCGCCGCCGCTCCGGGAGACGTCGGCGGCCGCCGCCGACGAGCTGGTGGACGAGCCGGACGGTGAGACGAGTGTGGAGAACACGGGGGGGGGGGAGGGAGAGGGAGGCAGAACGCATGTTGAGAGGGAGAGGTGGAAAAGGCGACAGAGGCGTGAGTAGTGAGGTATGTTGATAATATCAGAGGCCTGTGGCGGTGGGTGTGACGATCAGGTGAACTGATGGTGATCTCATGTTGAAAACATGACCTGTGGAAGGCGTTGCGGAAAATATGGTAAAACTTTGAGGTGTACATTTTTACTCGTCTTGGAAGTATTGAAGCATCAAACGCTACAATGCATTAAGTAATTGATATAAACACATTTTAACATGAACTATAAAATTAAGCATAATGTATATATATACGGCAATGTACTTCACCACTATTTTGTCGCTGCCCTCAATGTACGGCACCACTATTTTGACATTGTCCACAGTGTGTGCTACCGCTGTTTTGTCGTTTTCCAGAGTGTGATACAGCTGTTTTGTCGTTGTCCACAGTGCCGGCACCATTCTCACATCGTCACGTGACATTGGCGACTGGTGTGGACTTCGCCGCGATGTACCACGTTCAGGAGGAGCTGGGGAAGGGCCGGTTCGGCACTGTCCACAAGGTGAGATGACGTGCAACAGCGACAGGCGTGTTGGCCACCCCGTAATGGAGCCGTGCGCCCGAGGTTAACGTTTGTGTTGGTCGTGTGTCGGAGGTTAACGTTTGTGTTGGTCGTGTGTCGGAGGTTAACGTTTGTGTTGGTCGTGTGTCGGAGGTTAACGTTTATGTTGGTCGTGTGTCGGAGGTTAACGTTTGTGGTGGCCGTGTGTCGGAGGTTAACGCTTTTGTTGGCCGTGTGCCGGAGGTTAACGTTTGTGTTGGTCGTGTGTCGGAGATTAACGTTTGTGTTGGTCGTGTGTCGGAGGTTAACGTTTGTGTTGGCCGTGTGTCGGAGGCTAACGTTTGTGTTGGCCGTGTGTCGGTTGGCTAACGTTTGTGTTGGCCGTGTGCCGATTGTTAGCGTTTGTGTTGGCCGTGTGTCGGAGGTTAACGTTTGTGTTGGTCGTGTGTCGGAGGTTAACGTTTGTGTTGGTCGTGTGTCGGAGGCTAACGTTTGTGTTGCCCGTGTGTCGGAGGTTAACGTTTGTGTTGGTCGTGTGTCGGTGGCTAACGTTTGTGTTGGCCGTGTGTCGGAGGTTAACGTTTGTGTTGCCCGTGTGTCGGAGGTTAACGTTTGTGTTGCCCGTGTGTCGGAGGTTAACGTTTGTGTTGCCCGTGTGTCGGAGGTTAACGTTTGTGTTGGTCGTGTGTCGGTGGCTAACGTTTGTGTTGGCCGTGTGTCGGAGGTTAACGTTTGTGTTGGTCGTGTGTTGGTGGCTAACGTTTGTGTTGCCCGTGTGTCGGAGGTTAACGTTTGTGTTCGTCGTGTGTCGGTGGCTAACGTTTGTGTTGGCCGTGTGTCGGAGGTTAACGTTTGTGTTGGCAATCCTTCAGTTGGTTGCTATGGTGCACAACACGTCGCCCCCAACTGCAGCAATTCATAGTCATGTTTCTTTGGTTGGATTTATGGGCGCTAAATGACCTCGTAGTCGGCGCGCCCTTAAGCCCAAATAACTAACTAACTTTGGTTGGACTTGGTAGGGGGAAGATTTGGGCGAACATGTCCAGGCAATCTTACGGCTCTGAATTGCAGCAAGGTTAGGTATGAGTGCACAGTGTCGAGTCAGCCCCAAGGTTGATCACCAAAGTTATGTGCCGTGTCACATGTGTGCCACACCACAAGCGCTGTATGACCAGATGTGACACGGGAACTAAGGTTGGCAACAGTAGCCTGCTATCAGGAGCAATCTAGATCAATACCACGAACCAGCATACCGAACTCTCTTATTTGATGCTCTACACGGATGTTTACTGCCGCTATGTCAATGTCTATAGACAGACAAGATCCCGAAGGAAGATCCAAGGCGTGGGTCCTGAAGTGCCTCGCGATTTCTAGTGGTTTGTTTGTTCAATGCCGTTCCTTCTCTGGCAAGCCTGAAGCAAGTTCTGCTGCACTCCACCAGCTTAATGAAAATCAATATTCTGAAATGTTGCAACTTCCATAGCCCGTCAGATACCTCAGCAAAGCAAGGTAAAAGTGAACGTCAGGTAAATCAAAAGTGAAGTACGGAAAAGCAACCATGATATTTACTGCACGAGCTTGGCTGAAGTACAGCCGTCTGTGAACACGAGGTATGTCATCATCCGTCCATCAGTGATAAGTAGATGGCCTTGTTGTGCAGGTGATAGAGAAGAGTACGGGTAACCAGTTCGCGGCCAAGTTCATCAAGTGTATCAAGTGCGCGGATCGCGCCAAGGTTGAAGAGGAGATCGCCATCATGAACGAGCTGGACCACGCCAAGCTTCTTCAACTGGCTGCCGCTGTGGATCATGGACGCGAGATGATCATGATACTGGAATAGTGAGCACAGCCCGCCGTCCTGTCCGGTAGATGATCGTGATACTGGAATTGTGAGGACAGCTCGCAGTCCTGTCCGGTAGATGATCGTGATACTGAAATTGTGAGGACAGCTCGCAGTCCTGTCCGGTAGATGACCATGATACTGGAGTAGTGAGGACAGCCCGCCGTCCTGTCCGGTAGATGATCATGATACTGGAGTGGTGAGGACAACCTTCCCTCCTGTCCGGTAGATGATCATGATACTGGAGTAGTGAGGACAGCCTGCCGTCCTGTCCAGTAGATGATCATGATACTGGAGTGGTGAGGACAGCCTTCCCTCCTGTCCGGTAGATGATCATGATACTGGAGTAGTGAGGACAGCCTGCCGTCCTGTCCGGTAGATGATCATGATACTGGAGTGGTGAGGACAACCTTCCCTCCTGTCCGGTAGATGATCATGATACTGGAGTAGTGAGGACAACCTGCCGTCCTGTCCGGTAGATGATCATGATACTGGAGTGGTGAGGACAACCTTCCCTCCTGTCCGGTAGATGATCATGATACTGGAGTAGTGAGGACAACCTGCCGTCCTGTCCGGTGCATGATGATCAGCTGTATGGCACAACCACTCGGATGGTGCTTGTGGATTCTAGACGACATAGTTGCAATTGTCTCAATTTGTGTGTGTGCTTGGTAAGTATGGCTTGTCTTCGGACCTGGGGCGACTCACTGACCAGAGGACTATGGGGGAGGGTGGTGGGGGTGGGGTGGGATCCATAACCCAAGCGGCTCGCAGAGTGGGCGAATTCCGAAGACAAAGGCAATCGTGCAGCCCCCAAAAACCTGAAGTGTTTGCCGTCACAAACGCCAAGCCAATTGACCCGGACTCACACTATGGCGGGCTTGGCATAGGGTACAGAGCGGCACCATCTGCCGTTTGCGAGATTCGGTAAGTATCGAAGAGCATATATCATGTGTCATGATGAGATGAGTAAGGATGCCATCTAGTTACCAGGCTGGGCGGCCAAGCTTGCCCTCTCATTGTGGGTGGGGTGCTCCCTTCTTTTCCCTCCTTGTAATATGCCTGAATTGTGACAGTAATCTTTGTTCTCCCTTTGTCTTGGGAGCATGACAGCCAACCTCTTTGTCTTGGGAGCATACACGAATGCTTCGTGTACCCATTCGGTGCGTCTGCGGCTCGGTTGTTGTCTGTCGACGGCACGTCAGTTGTTCGGCGACTCTGTTCCGTTGTCAGATAGAGGGTGGTGTGGCAGCGATGCACTTCGTTCTGTTTGCAGTGTGTCGGGCGGCGAGCTGTTCGAGAGAGTCGTCGCCGACGACTTCACGCTGACCGAGCACGAGTGCATTCTGTTCATGCAGCAGATCTGCAGCGGTGTGCGGCACATGCACAGCATCAGCATCATGCACCTCGACATGAAGGTAACACGGCGGGGACGAGTAGTCTAGGGGTAAGCTGCCCGTCTCACAATCGAAAGGTTGTGGGCTCGAGTCTTACCTGTCGCTATGATTCGTCCGCGACCAATCGGCGTGAGAGATTGGCGACGCTACATGACTAAACGGTCGATGTGTCGTAAAACCAATAACCAACCAGAAGGTAACAAGGCGCAAAAAAGCCAGTCTGCCACGCGTGGCACGCAGTGAGTGGTTGTTGCCAAGCGGAGTTATGACATTTTCCCGGACCCACTTTGACGAGCTGAGGAGGTTGCACTAACACGACTACGAATAGGACACACGTGCGCCACGCACTGTCGCCTGCTTAGAAATGCGGGCAAACCAGTGTGCCCACGATGCAAACCAGTGTGCCCACGATGCAGCTTGTCCCTGACAGTACATCATATTCTGACATGTTGCCTCCACGCACAGGACGGAGCCCAATATTGTGGGACAAACAGGATGCTCTCCAGCCTTCTTGGAGACGACTCTGATTGCCTAGGGAACGTGTGTCGCTTCGTTTCAAAGGAGGGTTTTCAATAATATACTCGGGGTAGTGAATATGCTTGCTCAACTGTACCACCAATGCATATATCTGAGTAGGTAGGTCGCACTCTGTCATGGGCGTCAAATGACCTACCCTGGTCGATGCGCCAAAAAAAAACAATCATCATCATCATCATCATCATCATCACCGTACTCACATCGTGTTTGTGTAGACGCTTCCACAGCTGGACTGCGAGGTGCACACATTGATGCTCACTACTCGACGTAGCCTTAATGCCAACAATAATTTATAGTCGACACATCGCCAGGGATGCTCTGTAATATTGCAAATGCAGTTTTCAGTGACATTACATTTGTGCTGATGGCACTCGAAATATAATATTGACGTATTATCAATCATAGCATGGGCAACAATAGAGACAGGAATGTGATGCACGCTAATTATGTCGATGCCTGCAAGGTGTTTTTTTTAAAGAAGTAAAAGCATGAAGCTCCGTATTATATGATCCATAGCATGTGGCTATCTGCTAACTGGCAGCTAAAGGAAAGGGGCTGTTGTGAAGAAGGCTCCCAGTTTCCGGGGAAACACCAATGCAATATCCAACCATTCACTTTTGTAGACGGCGCAGTACCACTTAGTCACTATCACATATTTCCCGAAGGAATGTGCTCTGACGTTCAACCCCCCCCCTGGCTGCACACCACCAGGGAGTGCGTCCCTCGGCTCTTCCATCTTTTCACACTACCTTCATCGGCCTCATTCCATACGGCCACACATGCGATCCACTGTCAAAGGCGCGTCCGCCAGACCGATGACCCCAACTGCGCACACCCACAGCCCGAGAACATCCTCTGTCTGACCAAGTCGTCGCGCCTGGTACCCACAGCCCGAGAACATCCTCTGTCTGACCAAGTCGTCGCACCTGGTGCCCACAGCCCGAGAACATCCTCTGTCTGACCAAGTCGTCGCGCCTGGTACCCACAGCCCGAGAACATCCTCTGTCTGACCAAGTCGTCGCACCTGGTGCCCACAGCCCGAGAACATCCTCTGTCTGACCAAGTCGTCGCACCTGGTACCCACAGCCCGAGAATATCCTCTGTCTGACCAAGTCGTCGCACCTGGTACCCACAGCCCGAGAACATCCTCTGTCTGACCAAGTCGTCGCACCTGGTACCCACAGCCCGAGAACATCCTCTGTCTGACCAAGTCGTCGCACCTGGTCAAGATCATCGACTTCGGCCTGGCGCGGAGGTACCGCGCCTCGGAGCCCACCCGGGTGATGCTGGGCACGCCGGAGTTCATCCCGCCCGAGATCATCGACTACGAGCCTATCAGTCCGCGCAGTGACATGTGGAGTCTCGGGGTCATCTGCTACATCCTGTGAGTGCGCCATCTGGCGGCACGTGCAGCCGAGACATGGGCCATGACACGCGCTTCAGCTAAAGTATAAAGTATATATAGTATATAAAGTAAAAGCTAAAGTGTATTCAGTTTCCCCCACTTACCGCGACATTTTGTCGCGATAAACTGTGTTCTCAAAATATTTGTATCTGTCTCTGTCTCTGTCGCAGACTAAGGGCACTGTCGGAAGGCACGGGAACTGTCCCAACGTTGGGGAGGGGAGGTGGGGGCCATTTTTACCGATTTTTTTTTCCATGCCATGCCCGTAGGGACAACGCTAAACTTGTTCGTAGCTGAGGGGGGGGGGGGGCTGCACACTCTGTCTCCCTCCCCAGTTACCGCGTCCTGCTAAAGGGGTGTCCCTGTGTAGACTGGATGAATCCACTAAACTGGCTGGGGTGTCCCTATTGGCAGAACAGTCATTCAGACTACAAGAGTACCCCTACAAAGTCTGGGGAGCCCCTTTTTGCAGCGTGCAGGAGTACCCCTATAACGACTTGGGTGTTTCTCTCTCCAGACTCTATGGAGTGCCCCTCTCTCCAGACTGCATGGAGTGCCCTTCTCTCCAGACTGCATGGAGTGTCCCTTTGCAGACTGCGGGGGTGCCCCCACAATCGCCCCTGCAGTCTGCAGAGTGTCCCTACCACTGTTGAGGTTCCATGTTTGACCATAGAAGTCCCCCTGCAACGGCTGGGATGTCTCTCTGCACAGCACAGGGGTGCCCATATAAAGCTGGAGTGCCCCTTAACATTTCGAGGGATAGGGCTCTCGCGGTACCGCTGGCTGCGCCACTGTGAGTAACTTGTGATTGGACGTGAAAGGCCGACATTAAGGAGAGCCGAGCCGAGATCATGCTTTTACGACATGAGCCAACTTAGCAAAAGGTACAAAAAAACTGTAGCAATAGAAGGGGATTCACTTGCTTGCTTCTGGGAAGGTGCTTTCCTGTCGCGATTCTCTCGGTCGTACCCGTACCTATTTGAGACCTGCAACGCTGAGGCCACTTGCTCCTTTATGTGAGCGTCCCACAGAATATTAAACATGGGGAGGGTGCCGACGATGATGGGGTCCCAGAACTCTGAGGGCCAAAGATGAAAGTCCGTCCCACCCACTCCGCAGACCGTGGCGGGACCCAAGATTTCCTACAGGTGCGTTTGAATATCATTAGCATGTGGATGAGCCAGTACAGGAGCGGAACTTCCGAAAATTGTTGGGAGGAGGGCAGACAAGAGCTTGAAAAACATTATTTCCACGCAACCATCATGGGCCTCATGCTCAATTCAGCAAATATTGGAGAGGCAGAGCCCACAAACACCCATATGGGAAGTTCGACTTCTGGACCAGCGCCATCCTATTCCGTGAACCTCATAGATAAGAAACAAAAAGTAGATGGAATGCAACCTCCAACCTGCTCCGGCGCCAGAACTCAGGACATCGTGTATCAGAAATATAATATAGCCGAGGTATATAAATAGAAATAGCCGAACTGAATAATAAATAAATAAATATAAATAAAAAAGTAACAGAAATAGCCGAAGCAGTCGATGCGCCGGAGGCGGAGGATGAGGAGGAGGAGGAGGAGGAGGATGAGGAGGAGGGGGCGGAGCTCGCCACCCGATCTGACCCGAGCCGCAGGCCGGGCCCGCGTCACGGATGACCTGACCCGCGGTCGGCCCGCAGGCTGTCCGGCCTGTCGCCGTTCATGGGCGACAACGACGCCGAAACGTTCGCCAACATCACGCGCGCCGCCTACGACTTCGACGACGACGCCTTCGACGCCGTCTCCGAGGCGGCCAAGGAGTTCATCACGCACCTTCTTCAGAGCCGCCAAGCGTGAGCCACCTCGTCCCAGACGGACGGCCGCCCCTCTCCGCCAGCCGATGTTGCTTGCGCTCATTGGCACCACCCCGACGAGTTCCATTTGCATCTGCAATTTGAAAACTCCGTGGGCGTGGTCGATTGGGTGGGCGTGGCCGATTGGGCGTCTGCCGGAGCGGAGGCTGGCGTGCGACCAGTCGGGGTGATGCAACGGGGTCAATTGGCCGGCCGGCCGGCCCGCAGACACACGCATCCATCAGCCGGCGGCCGTGTCCGAGGCCCGCCCGACAGCAGACAAATGCCGCCGCCAGTGTTGTGCTGCCGAGAGCGCCGAGCGACGGCTCGCCGCCGGGCGCCGCTGCACTAGTGGGGCCCCACTCGGCGGCACCCTTAGCTCGTTCGGAGAATCGTCTCCTCCCAGACACGCTTTCCGCGCCGACAGTCGCATTCGAGATGGGCTGGCTTGTCATGCAGGCGGTCTCCAAGCAGTTAACCGCACAATGCTCGCCAGCAATTTTCGTCTGCGGGCGACTCGTTAAAAGGTTGTTGGCGGTTCAAAAGCAGAGAAGCTTTACAGCGTCGAAAAAGAAACTCGCAATCAGCAGAAAAACCACTGAGACGATTAGTAATTGGTCCAACTAGCTTCCACACCGGACTAATGCTACCTCGGCGCGCACTGCGCCACCGTTTGGGAATTCGAGCCTATAATAAGCAAGCGTGCTCCACGTGGGTGTGGTTTCGAGTTGCGATTTACTTGTCAACTTTCGACTAACGACGCGTTCGCATATTTTCCAGTGCGAGAATGTCTGCAGAAGAGGCCCTTGAGCATAGCTGGCTGACGGCTGGGCAGGTCAGGGCTAAGGCCACTGTGCTCTCAAAGGAGAAACTGAAGAAGTTCATCATCAGGAGGAAGTGGCAGGTAAATTGTATTCCGTTTATCCGTGTTCGACTTTAGCTGGCATGCTTGACCTGCCCCATGAAGTTAGCTACGTGTGTGTGTGTGTGTGTGTGTGTTCTGTTTTGGATTAGTATGCACTAATTGCGTACAGCAGTGAGCATCTAGAGCTTGCAGCATGTGTAAACATGACACAAACCGCTTGCGACGTTTTTCTTTGTTTGCATTCGTTTTCGCGACAAGACCGCCTACTGGCGTGTTTGCTCGGCTGTTGTGCGTCAGTGTGCATTTGCGCCGCTCGGTGCGAGCATTCCGTTTGTCACCCGCCGCCTGGCACACGGCCACCACGCTCGAGACCGTGCGAGCCGGGCCGACCCGCACCCGCCGCTCCCGCCACTGACGCGCCGCCTCTGCCTCGCCCGCTAGAAAACGGGTAACGCGATCCGCGCGCTGGGCCGGATGAGCGCCAGCCTGCCGGCCCGCCGCGCCAGCCAGCAGCGGCGCGCCAGCCGCGAGGCCGGCCTGCTGGCGGCGCCCGGCGGCGGCGGCGGCGCCGGCGCGCTGCAGCAGAAGCGCGGCTCGCTCTACAGCGAGCGCAGCGACAGCGGCTTCAGCGACTGCTCGGTGGGCTCGCAGCCGCGGCCCGGCCGCCGCTACACCAACGAGTCGACGCTGGCCGAGGAGGACGAGGACGAGCACCGGCCGCCGCCCGCTGACCCCGTGTGCTCGGCCATTCCAGAGGCGGCGGTCGGCGACGGGGCGCCGCGCGTGCGCCTAGAGCAGGCCTCGTGAGGCCGGCGAGGCGGCCAGCAGCGCGCTGCGCTGCAGCACCGTCCGACGGCTGGCGAGGCCGTCCGTCTGCGTCGACACCCCGACACCGCTGGCCGCCCCGGTCGGCGGCGGAACGGCCGCCGGTGGCGACGCCGCAGGGCAACCCGCACCGAATCCGCCGGCAACCCAGACCACCCTTCGCTAGTACAGTTGGCAATCCCCGAGTCAGCGTTGTGCGACCTTCGGTCGCGTTCTGGTCACGGGTCGCCGTGCAGTGCCGCACGTTGACACCTGAGCCGACCTTGCCGAGCTCGGCAAGGTCGCGCGACGTCAGGCCGAGCTCGGGGCGGGAGCGCGGTGACAGGCGGTGGGGGCCCGCTGCTATTACGCCGGTTACGAGTACCTTGATATCGTGTGTAGGCTGCCGGTAGTGTCAGCGTAGCGATCCGCCACCCAGTTCTGTGCTTGTGCATTGAGCGAAGACGGCAACAGTCCTGCCGTCTGTGTGATGTACGCGCGCGTGCGAGTGAGCACGAGGGAGGTCGCACCCGATGGGTACCACTAGTGAAGCCAAAAATGTCGAAGCACTACTGTTTAATGACGTATTTTCGTTTCCCTCGTATGTTCACGCTAGTATCACCCCCAAGTATTCTAGTGGTTAGGTTCTGTCAGTGTTCTCGTGAGAGGAACACAGTAGCTGCCGATGCCCCACATGTGCCTACATGAAGTTGACTAGACTAAGGAGAGCTTAGGCGATGCCGAGTAATGATATATGAAGCAGCGTTTTATCCTGAGTCCTACCTGTGTTCGTATGGAGGTTAGTCGGTGGCTTGAAAATAGGCGACGTGTCCTGGCCGTCTCAGGCATGCACATAAATGCTTTCAGTCTTTTGTTTTAATAATAAAAACAAATGTAATAACTGCCGCGTGTCGTTGCGTGCGAGGTCAAATGTGCTGACAGCCTTCCTTCGGGGACCAGATAACAATAAACCTGAGAAGTCCTGAGCAACCGCAACCGGTGACAGGCTTATGACTTTGAGCGGACGTACCAAGAATCGCGGAGTTAACAAGGACTTAATTCTGAGAGCTGCATGACTTAGTTCTCTGAGAGCTGCATGACTTGTGAGAGCTGCAAAACTTAGTTTCACTGCTGTACTTGTCTGATTGGTCTACTTGTCTGACTGGTCTACTTGTCTGACCGATCCACTTGTCTAACGGATCTACTTCTTCCCCTTTTACCATTCACGATCGTAGCTAGAATTTAGGGTGACAATGGAACGAGAAATCTGTATCTGAGATTTAATTCAAAATTATAGATATAATTTAGAGTGACTGTGTCACGGCAAACTATATCGGTGATTTAATACATGGCGGTGGGTTTTCCAAAGTTGTCGGGAAATGTGTGTCTGTCTGGACATGGAACTTTGGCGGATGCTGTACCAAAACGGCCGGGCGGATTTCGTCCAATTCTAACATGTAATGCGCCGGTTCGGCGGACAGATTATGACGGTAGTTTCTGGTTGCGCGGGCACGTGGCACGTGGGCACGTGCCACGTGCCGTCAATCAGGGTCATGTCTAAACCAGTTAGCCAGTGTCACATATACCTACCACCAGTCGCACCGATATGAATGTTCGCTAAGACACGCACCCGATGGGGAACTGCGTACTGGGGGGGGGCGTCAGCGGCCGGGTGCGCGACGCGGTGTGACCATCAGGCGCGTGCATCCGTTTTGCGTTGGGCACCTTCGAGCTGAGGGCGTCGCATGCTCGAACTATCAAGTTTGGTGGGCTGGTAGCCAGTCACTCTGGAATCGGAAATCGCATTTCAGCGCCACATTCACGTGACAGAAGTCATGTGACACCAGACGTCACGTGACTTTTTCATCGCGCTCCAATTGAACTCGCCGCGTCATGAAACAACATGGGTATTATCATTTTACGAAGAATTATAACAGTGCATGTAAAAGACTCCCGGTTTGAATCCAGGGATGCATTTGAGTAGTTGAGTAGAGATTTATTAGTTGATTTGGTTGATTAGTAGATTCAGTGGATTAATATATTTAGTAGATGAGTCGATTGAGTAGATTAGTATATTTAGTAGATAAGTAGATTTGAGTAAAACAGGGATACATTTGACCACTTGAGTAGGTAGATAATTTTAAGCATGAAAAAATGCACCGTCTGCGTTTTAACTCGACGCCTATTGTCGAATGTCAGCGCACTGCGCTGAAATCGTGCATGCAATTGTGTTATATCTGTGCACTGCGCCACAAATGAACATTAATTTTCTTTCGTGTCTGATTTTGGCGCACTACGTATTATCACAGGAACCAACATCGATTTATTTGAGAAAAACATAGCCAGCAGTAAATGTCCGTTCTGGCGAGTACTCCACTACTCGGGAATTCATGTTCAACTCTATATCAGCTGACTGACTGGCGAGGGACGAGTGGTCTAGGGGTAAGTTACCCGTCTCACAATCGGAAGATTGTGGGTTCGAGTCTCACCTGTCGCTACTCTTCGCCCGCGACTAATCGGCGTGAGAGATTGGCGACGCTGCATGACTCAACGATCGACGTGTCGTAAAACCAACAACCACCACCTTGACTGACTGGCGATCATAAGGTGGTTTTGCTGCGGCAGCTTGCTCTCCCGTCTAGTCGCTTTAGGTCCGTCCATGCCGTTTTTGGGGCTTCAACTAAAACATTCCAGATATGGATAAAAACGTAAATCACACATCATTTAAAAGGATTGGTTTCAATCAATTTTTGCAGCTTTTTCATTGACACCAATTGTTACTTGGTGGTGGGAAGAAAACGATTTTGGACGGAGTGTTTGAGTATAATTTTAATTAAACTATTTTATATTCCGAAACCCATGCCCCAATATGCGGCAAGTCAGTGCTTACATGAGCGTCCTACTCGTGAGCTGTGTTGTGAATATTTTTCATTTGTGCGGTGTGAGCATGTCAGGAGCATCAGGTATGGATGTGTAAACTTCGTTGACATCGATGAAGTATACTTTTGATATCATTTCATATACTGTTGCTTAGAGAATAGGCTTATAACCGCATCCTTCGCTAACAGGTGTGTGCATGTATGTGTAAATGTGTATGGATGCATATGTGTGTATGTTTATGTATGTGCATGTTAGTATATGTGTATGTATTTATATTTGTATAAATGATGTGTGAGTGCATATGTGTCTATGTATGTGAAGTATGTGTATGTGTAGGTGTACATGTCTCATATGTTTGCATATGCAGGTATGTGTGCGTGTGCATGTGTATATACAGGGATCCATCTTCTCCCCTTTCCCCCTCATAACACATTTCACTTTGTGACCCCAGGAGTTCCTTGGTGATACTAGTTTGCTACCTAGCTGAGGAGCTTCTGGGTCTACTTCTACTAATAACTGGTGGTGGCCTATCTGCAAAAAGAAAGACAAAAAAGGAATGCATCCAATTGTAGTGAGCTGGAGGTATGGAGAAAAATGACATATGTATTGGCATCCTGTGGCATTCATAAGCTGGGTGTCCTAACTTTTGAATAGCTGGCGATAGGAAAGCCCAATATCAATCGAGGCCGTAATAGTGCGTGTAGCCAAATAGGATAGGCTGCTGCATACGAAACAGGGGTCGACATTAGGAATTTTTTTTTTTAACCATAGCGTCAGTTTGTCATCTGGCAGTCATACGTCGGCTGCCAGGTTCCGTAGAGCTGATTGCAGTCTCCACGTAAATCAGAAAGCGCATTGTTATTTGTTGATGTTCGTAAGTTTAATTCTACTTATTTCGGCAGTGTCGATATTAAAAACGATTTCGTTATCAAAACTGGTGCTGGAAATACATTTATTTATCGCTTTTTATGCAGATCACTATGCCAGATCTCCTCGCTCTATATTGTTCCTGACCCCACGTGACCTGGGAGCAAAACGCCGCTGTAAAACCGCCATAGGAAGAGCGCCAGAACGGGTCGGTGCCGGTTCTTCAAGTTGTTGGTGTTTGGATTAGTGACTGAAGAGTACGTACAGCAAGTTCCTTCCCTGCTGCTGCTCTGAAAGTAAGTACATATTGTGGGCACAGAAACGTGGGGCCAGGAGTCCATGGTCCATCCACTTTTCATGATCTTCATCACAAATATTATGGGACAAAATGGCGCGGGCCCAGGACTGCCAGGCTTCACTTTTTTTCCTGCGCACCAGGGTTGGGCATCGTACTCTAGCTGCCTAGCTGTGGAACTTTCAAGGGGCCCACCTCGTACTAAAAGTTTAAAATTTTCTGGAATCTATCACTACTTCTGCGTGAAATCATAGGTATATCACAGTGACTTGTCGTAGGTTTGTTGACTATGTTGAAAAGCCGGTATTATTACAAGTTAAGGTAACCACGAGACAAGCTTTACACACATTTAACCTCCATGAGACATGCAAAAGAGTTAGGCTTGGTTAAGTTATGCAAGGTTAGGCTCTTGTTGTAAGCTAGAACAATTTTCGTCTGTTTTTAAACAAATGAGTTTTTCTTGTTCATTTTTTACTGAGTTCACTGTATTCAATTTGTTTGGCGCATGTGGCACCTGCACATGGGTGAGTATGTGAAGAAAAAGCGACTTTTTCATCTTTTTTTTCGTTTGGGTCTGGCGCCGGAAAACGGGTAAAAGTGACGAAACGCCGTTCATTGCGTTACCCTGTTCCATGTACCGGCTACATGTTTTCCATTGACCATCGGCACCTGTCGCGTGCCAGGGGCCAGCCATCGCGACGAGAGTGGTAAGTGTCGTGACCCGTAAAACTGGCTCTGCTTCTCACCTTATTAACGTCCTTGCCAGACCACATGTTCCGATGAAAAGTGAAGCAAAAAATATGCGAAGCCCCAATGAGCAAAAATAAAAAAGTGAATAAAAACACGCGAAGCCCCAATGGTTGTGATTCCCAGGATGCCTTTACATGTTGTACATGAAAAATACTTTTCCTACGATCAGGGTTGCCCCGAACCATTATCAAACATCATTTCCGGCCTTCTCAGCCGGCTCCAAATGCATCGACCCATCGCCGGGTTTGCTGGATCAAACTTCATCGGTTGAAAACTACACAGGCGCACGCGTGCTGCCACGTCAGCCAAGCTACCGTGGGAATGAGTTGATAGGTGAATATAACTTGCGGTGTATACAGGGAAATGCAGATATGCTATTGCGGGTATGGAAGTGAGGTTAGGAAAGGGCATGGTAGGTCAGATCAAATCAGGTCCGGTCACGTCACGTCACATCACGTCAGATCAAGTCATGTCATGTTAAGTTAGGCTAAGTTAGCTAAGTTGTTACGTTAATGTGCATTAGCTAATTTTGGGTTACGCCAGTTCAAATCTGCTTGGGGGTGCGTTGGGCTGGGCTGAGTTGAGTTTGGTTGGTTCGGGTAGGGTTAGGTCAGGTCAGATCAGGTTGGTTCAAGTCGGTGTCGACTAGCTAATTTTATGCTAATTCAGTTCAAACCCTTTAGAGGCGTAAAGGTCTGGAATACATCGAGGTACTTTTACGATTTTGAACACACCAACATTGCGTGAGCAACACACCTTTAGAGGCGTAAATGTCTGCAATACATTGAGGTACTTTTGCGATTTTGAACACACCAACATTGCGTGAGGTTGGTGTGCATCTAGTTTTATGTACAACAATATTTGTCGTCTTGGTTAGTCTTCATCCAGTGGGGTTATTGAACAGCTCAGGTTGCGGCGAGAAACACGAGCTCCGTGCGCGGGCTTTCGCTGTCAATTCCTCTGTGGTGTGGTGTGATGCGGAAAATGTGGCTGCTCGGATGCTGATACGACGGGGGTGGGACGGTGGTCGAGAGAGACACGTAGCGCATGCACTACGCCGTGTCACAACCCACCTTTCCTCAACGCCCGAATAACATCAGCTATTGCATTGGGTTGCAAAATGTTGCAAAGCTTCGTAAATGTACCTGGAAGCGTGTCGGCAGGATTCCAGATCTGAAGCGAGGCAATTTGCCTGGCCGCCCTGGTGATCCGACCCGCCATCTTCTGACCCTCGTGTGTGCCTGGTGCAGGGTGGCTGAGTCGCGCCTCGGCAATTTGCCTGGCCGACCTGGTGATCCGACCCGCCATCTTCTGACCCTCGTGTGTGCCTGGTGCAGGGTGGCTGAGTCGCGCCTCGGCAATTTGCCTGGCCGCCCTGGTGATCCGACCCGCCATCTTCTGACCCTCGTGTGTGCCTGGTGCAGGGTGGCTGAGTCGCGCCTCGGCAATTTGCCTGGCCGCCCTGGTGATCCGACCCGCCATCTTCTGACCCTCGGTGTGCCTGGTGCAGGGTGGCTGAGTCGCGCCTCGGCAATTTGCCGGGCCGCCCTGGTGATCCGACCCGCCATCTTCTGACCCTCGTGTGCCTGGTGCAGGGTGGCTGAGTCGCGCCTCGGCAATTTGCCTGGCCGCCCTGGTGATCCGACCCGCCATCTTCTGACCCTCGTGTGTGCCTGGTGCAGGGTGGCTGAGTCGCGCCTCGGCAATTTGCCTGGCCGCCCTGGTGATCCGACCCGCCATCTTCTGACCCTCGTGTGTGCCTGGTGCAGGGTGGCTGAGTCGCGCCTCGGCAATTTGCCGGGCCGACCTGGTGATCCGACCCGCCATCTTCTGACCCTCGTGTGTGCCTGGTGCAGGGTGGCTGAGTCGCGCCTCGGCAATTTGCCTGGCCGACCTGGTGATCCGACCCGCCATCTTCTGACCCTCGTGTGCCTGGTGCAGGGTGGCTGAGTCGCGCCTCGGCAATTTGCCTGGCCGACCTGGTGATCCGACCCGCCATCTTCTGACCCTCGTGTGTGCCTGGTGCAGGGTGGCTGAGTCGCGCCTCGGCAATTTGCCGGGCCGACCTGGTGATCCGACCCGCCATCTTCTGACCCTCGTGTGTGCCTGGTGCAGGGTGGCTGAGTCGCGCCTCGGCAATTTGCCGGGCCGACCTGGTGATCCGACCCGCCATCTTCTGACCCTCGTGTGTGCCTGGTGCAGGGTGGCTGAGTCGCGCCTCGGCAATTTGCCGGGCCGACCTGGTGATCCGACCCGCCATCTTCTGACCCTCGTGTGTGCCTGGTGCAGGGTGGCTGAGTCGCGCCTCGGCAATTTGCCGGGCCGACCTGGTGATCCGACCCGCCATCTTCTGACCCTCGTGTGTGCCTGGTGCAGGGTGGCTGAGTCGCGCCTCGGCAATTTGCCGGGCCCATCTGGCGATCCGACCCGCCATCTTCTGACCCTCGTGTGTGCCTGGTGCAGGGTGGCTGAGTCGCGCCTCGGCGTTGACACAAAGTCAGGCACGGCGATTGGTGTGATATGCCAATCTCCACTACCAATCACAATATCGACGGCAGGCGGCGTCAACCCTCCGTCTGTCTCGGCAGCCAGCTGACGAATCAAGCCGATTCCAATGCCGCTCGGTATCCTGGAATTTCGTCCGTGCCGAAGTGAACTGCTTGCGGTCGCGGGTGACCGTGTGGCGTGTCCCGGGAGCCGAACATACTCGTCAGTTGCGAGGAGGCCTTTGCCGTGAGCCGCGTGTCGCCGACCACGTACACCGGCGGAGAGCTGTGTCGTTTATTCGCGCTCCGCTACTCGGCTTGCTCGCAGCCTTGCTTGCAATGATCGCTGCTGGTCACAGCCACAGTGCATGTCAATTTCAGCCTGAGCGGCACTGACTATGAGACTTCACGATGCATGTTTTCCGATCAGTTTTCCTCGCCTTTGAAATGTGCAACCAACATATCGCAATGAATTCAGAAATGACTTCAGAAAATAATGAATTCGCTTCAGAATGCGTGTGTGTGTGTATGGAGAATAGGGTTCTCCATACATCCATCCGATCAGTTTTTCTCCGGAGTGGGAAATGCAATCAACATATCGCAATGGCTTCAGGAAAGTTTTAAATGCCAATTTGACGTGACTCTGCAGGCTTCTCTTCAACTTGTGATGATCTAGCTCTAGATGTCAAAGGTTTTTATTTTGCTTGGCTGAAGGGACTTCTCCGCTTTATATAGCTTTTCAATTTGACTGTATGTAGCCAATGAACTTACTTGCTTGTTTCTGTGCCACAATATTGAGGTATATTCCGCAATGGTACCATTAATTATTTATTGATGGCCAGTTGCGAAGACAAGCAACCGTGTGTTAAATCCACCGTCATGCAAATCGCATAGTTTTATTTTCATTTGTGTCAGAGAAGAGTTAAATATTGCTGGTTTCAATTCGCTCCCATGCATGATGGAGACTACAATAGAAAATGCGGGCATGTTTGGTTGATCCAAGATCTGATATGTCGCCAAGATGCTCGACGGCGACCTTTTGTGTTACTCACACCACGTCTGTAATCGCACACCACGTCTGGGTGTGCGAACTCGCGGCAGTATTAAACTACCAGCCAGAGAGCTCTGGCTGGTAGATTGGATGTTGCAGCTCTGCGAGATCCAATTCAAAGTGACGATAAATTATAGCTTCTGAAAACCTCGAGTGGCTGAGAATGAAATCGGAGCAAACTGTTTGGTAAGAGGTGCATGATTGTTTGGACAATTAAGTTGGAATACTCTACGGTGATTAGTTCTATTCGGTTCGAAGACTCAAGAGCGAGTTATCGGAAAGACGACGGTGGGCGTGGGCGTCGCCTCAATCTTCCAGTGGGCGACTTTCGTTATGGTCTGCAGTACGTCCATTTTCACTGGCTTCTTGATGGAAAAATGCTCTTACTTGGCACTTCTCAATCTTAAAATAAACATAGCCGATTGCTTTATATAGATGTGTAAATACAAAATCAGGTTAATCAATCACACACACACACACACACACACACACACACACACACACACACACACACACACACACACACACACACACAAAATACACACACACACACACACACACACACACACACATATATATATATATATATATATATATATATATATATATATATATATATATACCACGCACCTGCAAGTTCGTCTCAAGCATCGTTGTCAACATGGCATCCGACAGCGTGACATCAAACGAACTAACCAAGTCGGGCGTCTTAATGCCAGAGATAGCGAACAAGCACATCCGGCGCACCTCGGCGGGCACCGGAGACTGCACAGTGCACTTCTCTCAGGCGTGCGGCCCGCCGCCGCCGTCTGATCTTCGGACGGCACGCACACGCACGAGAGAGACAGGCGGCCGCGGGGGATGGTGTCTGATGCGCTCACTCCCAGCCGAGCGCGGCATCGGCCCCACAGTAGGGTGTTGCGCTGGAGGACTTTTCCTCTCGGAGACAAAATGCCATAGTATATTTTTATGTGGGTGGTCATGAAAACATTCATGGTAGCAAAAACCCGGGTTTGATGCGACCCCCATCCAGCCGGCTCGACCTAAAGTTTCCCCATTCACTGACTATGGTGATGACGTCATAATGTATGCCCATTTTTCCAAACTCAACTCGTAGACGTCGTACGGCTACGAATCAGAGACCAGTGGATTGCTCGCAATGAGAGCTTTCAGATGATGCCCATTTTGATGACCTCAGGTTAATTAAGTCACCTTCCAGGTCAGGTCAAGTTCCTTATTTTACCCAATAAACGTAATGGATATAAACCGTGGGTCAACCGTCAAAACCTTTTAATGAACATGGTTATGTGCCTTTTCAATGGTACTGAAGGTCATTATCCATCGTGTCATATAATTTGAATGTCTCACAGGTCAAGGGCCAAAGCAGAGTCGGATCTAGACCAGCTATTTGGGGCACCCGTTGGATGTGGAACGGGTTTCTGTGATCCCGTGAGCGGGTTTAGTTCACTGTTTGCCTAAATTTGAAGAAAACAACCATTTTTGTGCCCGCTTTCGAAGCTCATCAGGAGGGTAAAGCCCCATTTACCCCCCCACTGTATCCGCCAGTTTCTTGCGGGATGAAGGAACATTTTGGTCGGAAGACGGACTGTCAAAGGCACAGCCTGTTGACGTAGTACCGACGCCGAAAGGTGGGGGTGTGAAGCGATTTCTGGCGAGTGCGCCGGGCGGATCCGAGAGGGCGCCGTTCCGATCCTGGGGGGTGGGGGTGGGAAGCGATGTCTGGCGAGGGCGCCGGGCGGATCCGAGAGGGCGCCGTTCCAATCCTGGTGGGGGGGGGTGGAAAGCAATGTCTGGCGAGGGCGCTGGGCGGATCCGAGGGGCGCCGCTTGTCGCCAAGGCTGGGCCATGGCCCAGGGGGGCGGGCATTAGGGTGTTGCGCTGGAGGACTTTTTCTCTCGGAGACAAAATGCCATAGACCCACGGTTTATATCCATTACGTTTATTGGGTAAAATAAGGGACTTGACCTGACCTGGAAGGTGACTTAATTAACCTGAGGTCATCAAAATGGGCATCATCTGAAAGCTCTCATTGCGAGCAATCCACTGGTCTCTGATTCGTATCCGTACGACGTCTACGAGTTGAGTTCGGAAAAATGGGCATACATTATGACGTCATCACCATAGTAAGTGAATGGGGAAACTTTGGAAGCCGCCGGCTGGATGGAGGTTGCATAACGTGGGATAAAAATGTGATTTTATTTGTTCTTAGGGCCCCACCCATAAAATCTCGGTATGGCATTTTGGATCTGCAACTAGCGCAACACCCTACCCCACAGTTGGCATAACGTCCACCTGCCGCCGCCGCTGCCGCCGGCGCGCCGTGCGCAGTGCACCGTCGTCGCGACGGCTGCAGCCCTCCCGGAAGCCACGGGGCGGACGTCGAGCGGTAGCCGAGTGTGTGCAATCGCTGTCGCTGACTGTTCTCCACGGGGCGGACGTCGAGCGGTAGCCGAGTGTGTGCAATCACTGTCGCTGACTGTTCTCCACGGGGCGGACGGCGAGCGGTGGCCGACTGTGTGCAATCGCTGTCGCTGACTGTTCTCCACGGGGGCGGACGTCGAGCGGTAGCCGAGTGTGTGCAATCGCTGTCGCTGACTGTTCTCCACGGGGACCGACGTCGAGCGGTGACCGGCTGTGTGTAATTACTGTCGCTGACTGTTCTACACGGGGGCGGACGTCGAGCGGTGGCCGACTGTGTGCAATCGCTGTCGCCGACTATTCTCCACGGGGGCGGACGTCGAGCAGTGGCCGACTGTGTGCAATCGTTGTGGCGGACCATTCTCGCCCACTGCATGCGATTTCACCGCCAAGGAATAATGTCAGTCGTATGCCCCGAGGGACAGAGGAAATCTGTCTTGCGATAACTCACAAAGCTCAAGGATGGGGCCCCGCCATATCATTTACCGGATCTCCGACACTAGTCTTAAAGTTAGTGGGCCGATCAAATTAACCTTACCCCGTAATAAGAGCGGTGGAAAAGTCTGCCGCTCTGCGGTGGCTAAGCCTCCCACTCGCAGCCCCCCCCCCCCCCCGCCTGCAGCAGCCCTCTCAGCCCACCCGCAGCCTACCAGCACGAGGGATATGCTCATGGCCTAGCGAACCCACTCGAAAAGTTGTCGTATTTCTGTCAGCGAAGCCGTAGTTATGCCTTCAATAGAAACAGGCAGCAGGCAAGGGTGATATCAATAAACAAAAGGTGATAAAAGATCACCTGGCAATTGTAGACCATCTCACTGCTGCCACTTTGCTTGCAAATGTCGGGGGCGGTGCTAGGGTACCACTGCCTCTCCGAGCGATGTTGTACATGTCATCGCTTTTTGCTTTTGTCTCCGGAATCGTGCATTTCGAACCGATGAACCTGTTTACGGCACGGTTTGAAGTCCATGTATGGGTGTGAACTGAAGTCGTGTGGAATGATAAGCTGCTTACTCGGTTTTACTAGTGCTAACAACCAGCTCCAACTCTACAAAACGAAAAATCCTTTCGATATAGCGAATCGAGCCGGGCCTTCTCATGGTCCAAGTCAGGAACCTATAGGTACTATAGAACATAGTCTGGCCTGGAAATAACGCACCATTTGATTCACGAAGAAGAAAAGGCTATGTTGTCATCGATAACGTGTCATCGGCTACGTGAATCCTTCGAATTCACAGATTCCCTATATATCTGCCCAACAACCTCGAACTACGTGGATCGTTGATGATACATTGTGCCTGTGTCCGCCGTTGCTCGAAGCAGGTGCGTCAGAAGCGCAAAAATGCGTCAAATATTCCGAACTTTTCACCACATTGCGTCAGCCGTCAAATCGCAAAAATCCGATTAGGTGGCTGCCTTGCTCTTGTAAACGGGCCGCGCGATCGGTACTTTTGCGAATCGACCGGATCGGAAATTTCCGCTTACGGCTGATCTGCTCATGTAAATGGGGTAAATTTGAAGCCCGTTTACAAGAGCATTATTTTCGCAAGTTTTCCTAAGTGCATCGTATTCGGAAGTTGTGCTGCTCATGCAAACGGGGTAAATGTCTCTGCTGACCTCGCAGTGACGATGCCCACGTTGAGACCCAACTGTGATCAGTGACGTATGAAAGTGATTGTAAACACCGTGTGTGCATCTACTGCACATTATCGCCTCTTCAGCTAGCCCACTCCATTGCTGAGCAGCTGATTTGGGACCGCGGGCCACCAGCTCAGCTCACGGCCTGACGACCAGCTCCACCAGCGCTGTTCGCCGAGATATACCGGGAGCTTTCTGTGACACATGGGAGGACGAGAAATCAGGATGACTGTTTCAGGCACTGAGAAGGGTATGAGTTATATCTGACCCGGACGTGCCAGCATGAAACCGGAATTTAAACAACCCGTAGACGATTTTTAGAGGCGTCGCTCGGCGGGGACAGCCACGTCCGCGACGCGCCGATATTGGCGCAGTTTCAACAGGCCTGACCGGTGGCAGCCTTCGGCAGGCTTTGCAGATAAGTGGCCGGCAGCTGTGAGTCGCCGTTAAGCAGCGGTAAATCGCCGACCAGTCGGAATAGGGGCCATTTTACGGCGGCAGCCCGCACCGCGCCGCCACCTCGACGTCTGGACTCGCGTGGTCGCCAGTGGTCGGCGATGGTCGGCGATGGCGGCCGGTGGTCGCGGGCCACACCACACCGACCCCGTCTGGACGGGTTGTGGTCGTCAGGGGTCGTCCATGTTCTCAATTCCTCGAGTTGCGTGCAAATTAACACCTGACACATTTTTTTTTGTACAGCGCTTCTGATATTTGTTCTGCATTCTTCCTGATAACGAAATATCTGGAACATATCCACACACCAGAAGTCTTACTATAGATAATACCGTG
>JAOTOM010001272.1:0-63850 GCA_034440615.1 Ashinkailepas kermadecensis
ATTTACACACAGGGAGTATCACCGTAAATCGACGCCAGCGTCGATATACGCGCTTCACAATGGGAGACAACGCGCGAAAGCTTCAAGACGCAGCCGCCAGAGCGACGACACATGCGAGAAGGACACGAATTGCCCGCCCCATTAGCCGCCTCCATGCCTTTCGCTTGTGAAGAGCGGGAGATTGGAGTGAAAGAAGCTTCCTAAGATTAATTACTTGGTGTTGGTGAGTTCGGAGCTAAGTTCCTGGTTTCGCATATAGGTAATTTATGTCTCCGGGTAGAGCCAGTGGCCTTCCGAAGGAGGGACAAAGGGGACAGTGTCCCTTTGTCCCACGATCCCTACTAGATTGTTGTGGCTCCCAGGAATATCGCCAAGGTTCAGGAAAAATTGCGCCTGACCGCTTAAAAATCCCGCTGAACCTCCAAGGATCGCAACGGAGTCCATACAAAAAGTAACATTGGGGCCCCCAAGAAGTTACACAGGGACCCCTGAAAATAACTCTGGACCCCCAAAAATGCAACGAGGCCCCTGAAAATTACAATGGGGCCCCAAGAATCGCTTCATGGCTCCAAAAAGGACCCTGGGGTTGCCAAAAAGTGGGACCGGGGCCTCTGAAAATATCATTAGGGCCCAAAAAAGTCGCGCCTGGCCCCATTAAAATCACGCTGGGTGCCATAAAGTCGTGCGGTGGTCATCGAAAATGACGCTGGGGGACCCAAAGACTGGCCGGGCCCCTAAAGAATCACGCTAGGGGCTCAAAAGTTCGAGACAGAGGGGACCCTAAGAAAATAGCAGCTGAGGCTCCCAAAATCATGCGGTGGCCTTGAATATCATGATGGTGGCCCAAACAGACGGATCAGGCCCTGAAAATCACGCTGGGGGGCTTAAAGGTCGGGCATGCCATGTGCCATGCCTCCGCTCTTTGCATGATGGGTGGGCGTGGCACGCTTTGCTCCTGGATTCGCCGCTTATGAGACCTGTATATTGTGTGATGTGATCTGAATTGTGTACCTGATGTCCTCCAGCGGTTGGTGTGATGTTTCGTACATAATGCCGATATCGTTTACGGTTTATCTTATTTCATTCCATCATGTATGCAGTATATATTTTTGGCTTACCATCTGCCTTGTTTTGTCATGAGCTAATGCAAATGTGGAAAAGGAATATTAAGTATCCGGAGCAACATAACAATTAACAATTTGTTCCCCGCCTGGAGTGTAATTTCCCAAGCAAATTATCGAATTTATGTTTGAAACTACCATCACTGTGCATGTAGTGTAGGCTTTCCCGGACTTAGCTTCAGCCAGGGGATCTCAACATTGCGCACGGACACGTCAGAGGCGGATCCAGAAATTTCCATGGCGAGCACTCGCCTGGGGAGGGGCGGCATTTCCTTCGGTGGACCGCCGCTGCGAGAGTCCTGGAAGTGCGTATTTTCCCGAATGTCTGTTGAGAGGAGGATGTGTGCACCGACCGTACTGAAAAGGGCACCGTTTACCCTCAAGAGGGCGCATTTCCCTCCAGAATAGCGTCTTCGGCTGACAATTGAGCGAGGGTTCGTTGCACTCTAGTACTCACAGACAGGTACTCGGTCACATGGGCGCCATCTTTCCATGGGGGAGCATACTGAGCGCTCTCAGTATCCGCCCCTGGGGTAGTTGCACTCTTAAGGTATACACAACAATCCCCCTGGTAGCTGCCTAGCATAGGTATAGGTTTCTGAAAATTATCAGGAGGGCACAATACATGAAGGCAATGGCCAGGTCCAAATGGACTGGGGGTGGGGGACACCACATGGAGGTGCAATATTAGAAGTTGAAATTATTGGAAGGGCACATCCAACACAGGGGGGGAGCAAGTGTCTTCCCCAGGCACTGCTCCGACCGTAAGGCAAAACACAGTACATGAGGATGAGGTTAAGATCGTCGGCATTCGGTAAGCAAACATGTAGTATTTCATGTTTGTTTAGAAATATTCATCATGTCACATCTCAGCAACACAATCAGACTTTTCTAAATGTGCTGCACATGGATACCTACACGGGAGTGTTTAGTTCGTTTGAAGGAGGCTTCTCTTGAATTTTTCATAATCCATGCCTGTTCTCGGATTTTCGACCGGGAACTTATCCCCACCTGCTCCTTAGATACTTGGTAGGGACACAGCAAATACCCATCCCATAAAATAGTTACTGACATATTACGCGCGAACTGTTAAAATCCAGCATCAACAGCCCTTCACACACACTCCAACCGTTAGCAGGCCGCAGCCTGCCGCCTTCGTGTCACCCACGCCTGGACTGCCATCTGGTGGCGAAACTCCGCGATGTCTCCCATTGGCAGAACATCCCTGGGGCCATTGAGGGGAAACCAAATGGTGTACTCACGAGTGAATGTCAGGAAATGGCTGATATATTTGTATATGGGTGAAGGAAGTACATCGTACGTTTGTGAACAATCTGGCACATCCTTTGGTACGTTTGTCCACTACTTCTGGTACAGAATTCGTCGATTGGATATTTGGTATACTTGTTATTTGGTTTACTTTTTGTATACTTTAATCTGGTAAAGAGAGGGAAACTGGAACGTCGGCCATGGACGAGTTGCTCCGTCGCGTGGTGGGTGGGTTTCTCTTGGAGTGTCCCCGAAGCCCCATCAAGTAAGAATTTCCGTTACTTTCTCCTCGGCTGTTTCTCCGGTACTTGGTGTCTGTTGGTGCTAAGGTGCTGCACAGGAGGCATTTTTTATTGCTGTTCCGAACAGCTGTCTTGGAGGTGAGCGTGATGAGCCGATTTCGTCTTTGCGACATTTGCTGTTCCACCCTTCGAACTGCTTTCACAACGAGCATGGTCATAGCATAATTCACCAGCTTTTTCTGGCGAAATTCAGCAATAAAACTTTGACTGCCCCTTTTCGCATCTTTGAAATGCCACTTTATTTTTCGGTGCCCTTCAAATCAAAACCTGGAATACTGAACCAGCGTAAAACCCATTGCGCACCGTGTCCGTTTTATGCATATTGTTATGGGCATAATACATACGTCCGTAAAATCGTCTACGATCCGTTTTAACGGGCGTATTATGTATGTAGCTGTGACTTTGGAGTGACAATTACATCTCTGTATCCGTTTGATACCCATCTGACGTCCATCCGGGGAAGTGGGAGTTTCCTTTATTTTGAGTGAAGCTTCTATGGGCACAATATGATATTGATATAGCTGCCCCACAGACCCACCTCTGACGTCTACGTCTGTTGAGAACAGAGTGGGAAACTTACTTTCCTGAGTCCATACCGATTTCTTCCGGAGTACATTTTCATGGACATTTATTTTTATGCATGGAATCTGTTTGCAACTGTAACGACCAGAGAACCTAAATCAATACCTACATAATATGGATAAGTAATATCATTCTCATTTTTGGTCAAATCAAATGCCAAAACATCAAGGAACAAAGAAGTGAACAATGGATGGCACCACCCAACTCGGGCAGTGACCTGAAATAATCAGCACTGTTTCGTTTCTCATAGCTCAGGAGAAATGTGCTTTCCTTTCACTGTTGGTCTCAGTACAAGGCTAGCCATATGAAAGAAACAAAAATACTTCACACCACCGTCAGCTCAACGCATACCTACCTACGCAGCCAATTTCCCACGTAATACAAATGCAACTCCGCTACCACACACGCCACAGTTGGATGTGATCAAAGCAAAGGATCAGTCAGTCTTGTGTTGACAGTATGACACTGCTAACCATGTGTTCAAAGTTGCTAATGGTTATGACATCATATAAAAAATACCTTGCATTGATTGGTTGACAGACAGATTTCAGGATAGAAAATGCTAGCAGCCATTCTGATCGGTGGCCTCCGGGACCTCGGAGGACGTCTTTAAAGCTGTCACACTTTCCACTATACGGATGGCAGGAACACAGGTTTTCCAAGATGCAGCTCCAGAGCCGGAGAAGTGTTCTCAGTGCGCATGTGCATCATCTTGCAAGTTGCTGTTGTCACGTTGTTGTCAGCAATTCGGTGGTTGAGATTGATGGAGTGTGTTGAGCTGTGGCCCGGCTGCTGACTGCTACAAAAAAGTGATTAGTTTGAGTGGTTACCGTAAGTGGAATAACCATAGTTTTTTGGGTGTCGTTCTGTTTTTTTTTATTGATATCTTTGTTCCCACATTTTTGTGTCTGAGCATGTGAAGCCCATCCTATCCAGTATGAACCCGGAGTGCAAAAATGTTTTCCGAGATAAAATCTTCAGAAGTGCCTTAATTCCCACCCTGGTTGAGAACGTATCTGGGTGGGTATTACTGCATTAAGGTAACCATGAGACTAGTTTTACACACATTTTATGTCCATGGAAGTGTGGGCCAAAGTGGTTAGGTTTGTTGAGGTTAGTTTGTTTAGGCTTCTGTTGTATGTTTGAAAACATTTTCACAATTTTATTTTTTATAAGTAAAAAGCATTTTTTGTAAAGACAGGCTTGGGTTAGGTTTTTAACTTGCAAATGTTTGAGAAAATTGTTGGGAATTTTTCCATAAACAAAAGAAATTGCTCTCTTGCATGGAAGGTTAGGGCTAGTTTATGTAACATTTTTCTTTTATTTTGAACTTTACTTTTATTTTCTATATGCATGCTTTTCAGTTTGCAAGGTGAAGAAGCTTTTTGTATAGGAACCAAGCTGCAATAATGCTGAAGATAGCGGATTCACTGAAGTGTAAGCATTGGCATAATAGTTTGTGTGAAGCTTCTTTGTGTTGTGTGCTTGAAGCCCAGTCCACCGCCCAACTGGCATGAGAGGTTGTATTACTCCAGCATTCATATGTAGTCAAGAATCCATGCACCTATCTGCCATTATGATTGTTCATTTCTTTGACTTGTCATAAATGATGACTGGATGCATGGATGTTCTTTTTGTTCAGTGTTGGAAAAACTGGCGTTTGTTGGTGTTATGCATACCAATAAATTTTGTACTCCAGATTGTGACTGGACAAAATGAAATATTTTGTACTCCAGAAGGGAAAAGGAAGAACAACATTGTTTGTTGAGTTCTACCACTCTAAGTCCATACCTGAAAACAACTAGCAGTTTCAGCAGTCCAGCGCCCCCTCACCAACAACCCTGTCGAATATATAGAAACTCTGAACGCTAGCGTACAGCCTGTATAGCATGCCATACCAGACACTGTTTCTCGGTGTTAGCTAAAAGCGTCTCCGCTGGCCAGTGCAACTGGCGGCATGTGACGTCGTGGCAGAGAAGATCCTACTTTTTGTGTCACTCTATCGTTAATATTTAATTAAATATGTATTCAATATTTATTCAATATTTATTCAATATTTATTCAATATTTATTCAATATTTATCAATATTTATTGTTATATATTATGCATTTATATTAATCCAACATTTATTCAATATTTATTATTCAGGTCATGGGCAAATATCCTAGTTAGCAAAACTGAGGTACTTGGTATCATGGAGTAAATATTTCAGGCCCCCGTTTGGCAATTAAGATGCTTTGAATGCGCAATCGAAGGTCATTTTTGTTAAAGAGACAACTTTTTAGACACCATGAGCCGTTCAATGCAAAAAATCCCTTTATATTTCCTCAAAGTGGCTTTGGAGCAATGAAGTTCTCGGGAGTGACAACACCAAGAAACCAATGCCATTTGTAGACTTATGAATGACTGTCAATAATATTTTGAAATCTGTGCTAAGATAAATTGTCGCCTTGAAATATAACTGCATTTTGGAGTTCATCAGTGTCGGTGAAGGGTCTGTAATACCTGTTCGATTTTACTCCGACCCATCTGTTGCCAGCCCGGTAATCACTTAAGTAGTTTTACCGCTGGGGTAAGCGAATCAGACCCGGCTCTATTTTCCAGTACATCTTTGACAACTGTTGGGAGGGGCAGGCTGATGCAGTTGATGAGTGTTTTGTGGGTTGATTATTTTTAGGTTTTTGTGGTGTGAGGACCCAAATGTGTACTGGCAGTGATAGCTAAGTGTGCCCATTCGGTTTCACTCTGTCGATTGTCACTCATGAGATGTTGAAGTCGTATTTCCGCCAAGTTTCCGGATCACACTGGCGAGTGTGGCGAAGTGGCGCACGATAGAGACCATTGTTCAGAGAAGTAGGGGTTGGCTGTGCTGTTTGCCACGCCCGGTTTTCTCCTATTGTAAATAGATCAGCCAAGTTTTTGTTTGCCTGGTGCAGAGGTTGGTGAGTGAAAGGTGGAATGGGTATAAAGCCTTGGCTCGGCAGTTATCATGGGAGTTCGGTCCTCGTAATTTGCCCGCCATCCTCCCAGGAGTCCACTGATGAAAGGTCCCCCCCCCAGTTAATTGTATCTTACTGTGAGGAGCTTATAAAACCATTTTCATCATTTTAAGCTCATCTTTCTGCTGAAGTCTTCTGATAGTTAGAAAACCTCACGTATTATTCCCATTTTAAAAAGGGTTCAGGCATGATGCACTACATTATTGCCCAGTGAGTCTTACTTGTGTCCCATGTAAAAGTCTGGTGTGGTAAAACGTGCTTGAATTGTTGAGCGTAACAGCATGAAATGCTAGCATTGATTTACAATTCCATTAAGCAATGCACTACCTAATTATGGACAGCTCCTCGTTTTTTTTTACTGCAGCAAAGATTTTGGATATGGATGTTTGCCAAGATGTTTATGCATACAACAATGCTAACATTGGTTTTCAGCCCCCATTAAAACAAGGTTAATTGTCGGCAAGTGCATTGCTATTTTTTGTATTCAGCTCAACATTTTTGTACTCCAGTTAAAATTATGTACTCCACTGCCAATAAAAAATATGGAAATCCTACACTACTTTTGTTAATGCCATTTTTATCCAAAAATAGCAGAATGAAGTTTGTACCTACAATTATACATGAGGCATTGACACCCTTCATATAGGCCATTATCAGGGGAAGGTGGGGTAAAGCACTTCAGATATTTCAGCTCACACAATTTTTTTGCTCTGGAGTTCAAACTGGATAGGATGGACTTCACGCTATTCTCTGACTTCAAGCATGCAGAAGGAACACAAATATCACTAAAGACAAACACAAGACAACATCCACCAAAGGACAGGTCATTCTACTCACAGTTACACTTCAACTAAGCTATTTTCATACCATCAAGAACCCAGACCACAGTCACACCTCAAGCTCAACCACCATAAATACTAACAACAACATACCAAGACTGAGTGCCTGCACACTGGTCCAGATGTTCTCAGGAAGCTGTGAATCTGGCCTGGTGTCTCTTAGAAACTTGCTTTCAGGCCACCCATATAGTGTGAGGCGAGGAGTTTCAGAGACATCCTCTGGAGCCAAATAATATTTTACCATTATGTAGTAGACACCTATGACAACATATAAGAGAGCTCTTGTAGGGCAAATCTGGAAAGAACAATGCAAAACCACAAATACAGAATTCATACAAAGGAATGAAAATAAGCATGACCTGCATGCTTGTATGCTTGCCTTTATTTTGTATACACATGAAATGCTGCCTAAGTAATCTCAAATACCTATTAGATAACACCTGAATACAGCCATTTTTGCTTGCATAATGTATTAAAACAACAACAGTTATTACAAACAACAAAAGTACAACTCTGTTTGAAGCGCTCTGGTTTACATATATCAGAAACCTTGGAAGGTAGTAGACATAGCATGCTTTGTTGTATGCTGGCTATGTGTGTAAGGAAGAGTAAGACTAGTCCTAAGTTTTGCTATAGAAACAATGGTCACATTGATATGTTCATAGAGTGAATTTCAGTGAGTAGGTGTTGTCAAATTTAGGTGCATCAAATTTTGAGAATTGAAAGTTTTTAGTCAAACTGTGGTTCAGAAATAGAAGCTGCCCTGGCCTGGCCTGGCATTGTCAACAAGTTCCACACTGCCTTATTGAGATAATAGCTGATGAAATCAAGAGAATGTAAATGATGGATGATGTTCAGTGAAAGAGAAGTTACTCATTGGAATAGGCTACCTGAAGAGGCAGGGCTGAGTTTTTCATTGCATGTGCTTGCTATAGGATTTGTGTTTTTCAAGAGTCAAGATATGATATATTTAATTTGAGTAGGATTTTGATTTGAATGGGTATATGACAGGATATACTGCAAATATTATCTTCCTGTAGGCCCATGCTTTAAAGGATGGGTCCTCTGGACCTCATTATTGTTCAGCCCTTTTGTGTCTTAGATCATGCATATAAATCGGAAATTATGCCAGTAATAAGTATGCATGTCAGTGGATGCAGTGCCATGCTTTGGGTTTGCGATGCTAAAGAGATTAGTTTTTGGTGGGCAATGTGGTAGTTAGTTGCTCCATAATGCAGAAGATAGCATTGTTCAATAGTATATAGTGATATAGTATAGTGATTAAACAGGATAGTAATAGTCGGCTTCAGTCTTTTTTTTATCGTATTGCCTTCCCTTTATGGGCCTTTGTTTATCGTGTGAAATCTCAAGCATTTTAATGTGTGAAATGATGAATTTGAAATCTACTTTCGTCCGGATGACAACAGTCACACAATTATTGAACAGTGCAGTTGATGAAGCTTTGGACCTTTGATCCAAAAAAACAGAATCAAATTCCACTGGTATCAAAAGGTTGGACATAAATTGTTTTTGCAGGAATGTTGGACAGAACCAGTCTGATACGAACATAACCACTGAGTAGTTAGTCAGTTATTTTCGGCTTTAGGGCGCTTCTTAACCACTGAGTAGAAATGCTGACCGATGACAAGTGCCCTTCCAATGACGTGACATCTGACGACGCCCGGGAACCGACCGATCAAAATGTACTCCTTGGGACACACGTCGATGACAGCTGTTTAAACGCTACTGACGTCACGTGTACTGACTCCGGTACAAACCGTAATAGGCTGTATCGGGCGTCGGGCCCAGACCCAGACCAAGATCAACTGTGGCGCCCAGGCCCCACGGCACACCGACGCTCGTATGATAACGCCCGTTTATCGCATGAACATAGGGGCGCATGCAGCGTGTGGTGAAGGCGGGGGGCTCGTGACCTGATCTGGTGTGTGCCAATCTCCCTGATTTTATGTCAGTTGATGTGGATGGTACCTCAATTTTGTTTTTGTTTTCGAGAGGGATGGACTGTTTCCCTATAAGAGGCACCCTGTTATGTTTTTATCGCTGTGCATTTTTTTCTCGCTGGGTGGATTCTCCGGCATTAATTGGTGCCACCGCAAGCCCCGCCGAAGGCCCGCTAACCCTTAAATCATGGCCCTGTAAGTCGTGCTGCGACGGATGGACTCCTGGCTCTGACATTGCGGACGGTATTCTGCGCTTTTGATGGTTGGTTATTGGTTTTACGACACGTCGACCGTTGAGTCATGTAGCGTCGCCAATCTCTCACGCCGATTGGTCGCGGGCGAAGAGTAGCGACAGGTGAGACTCGAACCCACAACATTTCGATTGTGAGACGAGCATCTTACCCCTAGACCATTCGTCCCCTGCGCTCTTGATGGAAAGAACCGTTCGCCATCCCGTATGACAATTTAACCATGAAATTTAACCGAGAACTGCACCAGAACGAAAATGTTCTTTATTTCCTTCCACACATAATTATGGGTGATCTGATCTTAGATACTGATCAGAGGTGAAACTCTTGAGTCTACACGCATATACGATAAAAGTTTATCTGAGCCACCTTACCTGACTGTACAACGGTCCGACTTCACGCGATCCGTCAGGTTTTGAAAACCAGCAGCTTTTTGTTGCGGCGCTTGAAGCCCTAATTACTTAGAATGGGACTTGCTCATTAGTTCCAATTTTTAGCAGCATATTTGCTTTCAAGTGCTCGCATCCTTTGTTCAAAGAGGTTTTATAATGGAGCGCTGGTGCTCAGTCACTGTACCGGTCGGTCTCCCAGTGACGTCATACCACGTGACCTGCGTGCCTTGGGGCCGGTCGGACGGTTCGCTCAATGGTAGTGCCGCAGGAGTGGTGTGCTGAACAGTTTTGCGGCGTAAGATGACTGGAAGAGCTGCGAGACGGGAAGCGCCGTTGCACCATGCAGCAGAGTGGGAAACTTACTTTCCGGGTTGGGAGTCGGAGTGCAAACCGGTATCTTCCGGAGTACATTTTCATAGACATTATTTTTATGCATGGAATCTGTTTACCAGTAAGCGACCAGAAAAACCTAACTCAGACCTACATAATATGCATAAGTAATATCATTCTCATTTTTGGTCAGATAAAATGTCAAAACATAGGAACAAGGAAGTGAACAATGGATGGCACCGCCCGGCAATGACTCGTAATAATGAGCACTGTTTCGTTTCTCATAACTCACAGGAGCAAGGCGCTTTCCTTTCACTTTTGGCTCAGTACAAGGCTAGCCATATAAAAAACAAACAAAAATACTTCACACTTCACACTCAGCTCAGAGCGCATACCTACCTACGCAGCCAATTTCCCACGTAATACGAACGCAACCCCGCTACCGCACACGCCACAGTTGGATGTGATCAAAGCAAAGGATCAGTCGAGGTCTTCTGTTTGCAGTATGACACTATTGACCACGTGTTCAAAGTTGCTAATGGTTATGACGTCATATAAAAATTACCTTACATTGATTGGTTGACGGACAGATTTCGTAACAGAAAACGCTAACGCAGCCAATTCTGATCGGTGCCCTCCGGGCCTCCGGAGAACGTCTCTTAAAACTGTCAAACTTTCCCACTATAGGGTGGCAGAAACACAGCTTTTCCGAGACGCGGCTGCAAAGCAGGAGAACAGTGTACTCAGTGCGCATGCGCATCTTTTTTCAAGTTGTAGTCGTGTGTTGTTGTCGGCAATTGAGGTTGAGATTTGAGGAAATTGAGGTTCAGCAATCGGTAGTTGAGAGCTGACTGCTACAAAAAAAAGTGGTTAGAGTGGTGACCGTAAGTGGAATAACCGGCGTTTTTTGGGTGTATTTCTGTGTTGGTTTTTATTCATATCTTTGTTCCCACATTTCAATTTGTGTCGGAGTACATGTGAAGCCCATCCTATCCAGTATGAACCCGGAGTGCAGAAATGTTTTCAGAGATAGAATCTCTTAAGAAGTGCCTTAATTCCCACCCTGTCATGCAGCCCTCGCTAATTCGGAGTAGTGCACTCTTTTGTGACACGTGCAAAATATTCGTCAGGTGGATCCGATTCGGGTAAGAGCACAACCAATTTAGACCCAAATTGGTTATTTTCTTTCCCTGATGTCGATATTCGAGGCAAAGTTTCCGAAATCGGGATCTCCTGCCTAGTGCCGAATATATTGTCCAAGATTGGTGAAAATCACTGATGTTAAATTACGATTCGCTGTATAATTATTTCAGAACTCCCGGGATGTTTTCGAAAATTTGGGACAAAATCAGTTGCGCCTCTATGAGCTGTCAAAGTAAGTGCAGTTGCGCAAGGTTGACAGATTTTCTGCCCACCGTGATCCCCGATCCTGTGCCTGCATCCCTATAGCTATGTAGCCAGGCGCATGCCCTCACTCGTTCGGTTCCCTGCATTGCTCCGTATGCTGGTGATCCCACAATCAACTCTTAAATCGATTAATTTAAATCTTCTTGATCAGTCAGGTCGGATCATCGTACTCACTCATCCCGTGATCTCCGCGAGCCTACGTCTCGACGCAATCCGCCGTCAACCCAAACGTCAGCGTCTGCGAGCGCAACCACAACGTAAGTGTCGGCCGGCGTAGCCACACCGTCAGCCTCCCCGTCAGCCATACCGCCAGCCATACCGCCAGCCATACCGCCAGCCATATCGCCAGCCACACCGTCAGCCACACCGTTAGTCATACTGTCGGCACCCGTTGGAGCAGCCGTGCCGTTAGACGACGGCTATGATGTCACGGCCGACAATGTGCCCGTGCTAGCTGGGCTCCGCATGACGAGCGACCTGCTGCTGCGGCCTCCGTCCACCCACAAGATGGCACCGAACCGGGGCCCGCCGCAGACCTCGGCGGACCTGGTCAGCATGCGCTTCGAGAGCAGCCGGCTGGCGACGTTTGCCGACTGGCCGCTGGACGCGCCCGTGCCCAAAGAGCGCCTGGCCAAGGCCGGCTTCTTCTTCAAGTCGGCGCCGCTGCGTGTCGAGTGCTTCGCGTGCGGCGGCTGCGTGGACGACTGGCAACTGAACGATCAGGTGATGCCCAAGCACCGGGCGCTCAATGCGTCCTGTGCGTTCGTGACTAACAGCTCGGATAACGTGCCGGTGACGGGCGTCGGCTCGCCGGTGCCGCGCGACAGTGGCTACAGCAGCAGTCAGTCGCCCGCCAGCTCGCAGGGCAGCGGCGCCTCCACCAGCCCGCGCACCGGCTTCCGCTTCCCGACGGTGGCGGCGCCGACGCAGCAGGCGCCGGCTTTGGCGGCTGGCCAGTCGCGCTCGTGGCACAGCTTCTCGTTCCTGAAGCGCGAGCGGTACCGGCTGCGCACGTTTGCCAACTGGCCGATGCCGCACGTGTCGGCGGACGAGCTGGCCGCCGCCGGCTTCTTCTGCCTGCGCGACGGCGACAAGGCGCAGTGCATCTTCTGCCGCGGCATCGTCGGCGACTGGGAGGCGGGCGACGTGCCGATGACCGAGCACAGCCGCCACTTCCCGCACTGTTCGTTCGTGTGCGGCCGCGAGGTGGGCAACGTGCCGGCCGACGCCGACTCTGACACGGACGACGAGCTGGAGGAGCTGCCGGTCGGCGGCCTGGACGAGGTCGGACACAGGATCGACTACCGCACCCGCTCCGTCGCCGAGTCGGGTGAGTACCGGCGAGCCGACGCAGCGCCAGGCGGGCGGCCCGCCTCCCTGATCACAACGGACGATCCCGTAAGGTGAATACGTTGGTCCGCTTTCTTTTTGTTCACCCCAAAATTCGGCTGGCAAAAAGGTTGTTTTGTCGGTGATGTCTGATTCGTTATGAATACCATCGCAGTTGCGGCCACCGTTGCGAGCTCACTGTTCGTCCCCAGCGTCCATTCTGCTGCCTGCAATAGTCACGTCTGACCGATGCTGATGCGTCGTCGCTCTTGTGAGGTGCCTATTCGGGTCGGCCGATGTCCGAGCCGGCGGTCACACGCCCGCGTGACAAATCCAATGCGGCTGGCTGAAGATGTGTTGCCGTGGCTTGATCCCACCGAGGTATGCGGTGGCTTGATCCGAGTTTCCCTCGCTGCTGTCTGAGGCGCCGGCATCCGAGGGGCTGCCAGTTTGACTGGTGATCCTGGTTGGGCTGAGACTGCCATCCTGGCTGTGGCTGCTGGTACGCCTGGTGCGACACCATGCTTCTCCGTCAGGTGAAGCTGGCGTGGATCATGCCCGACCCCTACTGGGGAAGATGGTGTGAACCCTACCCGGCCTATGCAGAGGCAGCGATAAACCTTGCCCGGCCTCTGCAGAGGCAGTTGGTGTGAACTCCGCCCGGCCCCTGCAGGGACAGCTGGTGTGGACCCTGTCTGGCCCCTGCAGGTACAGTTGGTATGAACCCTGCCCGGCCCCAGCAGGGACAGCTGGTGTGGACCCTGTCTGACCCCTGCAGATACAGTTGGTATGGACCCTGTCTGGTCCCTGCAAGGACAGCTGGTGTGGACCCTGCCCGGCCTCTGCAGGGGCAGCTGGCGTGGATCATGCCTGGCCCCTGCTGGGGCAGCTGGTGTGGCCCCTGCAGGGGCAGCTGGTGTGGCCCTTGCCCGGCCCCTGCAAGGGCAGCTGGTGTGGCCCCTGCCCGACCCCTGCAAGGGCAGCTGGTGTGGCCCCTGCCCGGCCCCTGCAAGGGCAGCTGGTGTGGACCCTGCCCGGCCCCTGCAGGGGCAGCTAATGTGGACCCGGCCCGGCCCCTGCAGGGGGCAGCTGGCGTGGCCCCTGCAGGGGCAGCTAGTGTGAACCCTGTCTGGCCCCTGCAGGTACAGCTGGTGTGGCCCCTGCCTGGCCCCTGCAGGGGCAGCCGGCGTGGCCCCGCCCGCCGCCGCCGATACCGCGGCACTCCGGGGCGGGCCCCACCAGCACGTTTCGAGTTGTCACGATACGGCCTCGGTGCGACGTGTGCTCGGATGTTTGTCGACCCAGAGCCTCTCCCTGCCCCGCCCCCGCCCCCGCCCCCCGCCCCGCCCTGCCCTGGGTGTCCATGCAACCACGCTGTTTGGCCTCGGAGGATGTGTACTGTAATGCTCGAGTGCATGTGTGTAGGAGCAAAAAGGGCAGTTATGAAGCTGGCTGCGTGCCGTAATGTTCGCGGGTGGTCGGATGTGTGCCGTGATGTTCGGGTGGTCGGCTGTGTGCCATGATGTTCGGGCGGTCGGCTGTATGTCATGATGCTGGGGCGGTCGGCTGTATGCTGCAATGTTCGGATGGTCGGCTGTGTGCCGTAATGTTCGGGCCGTCGGGTGTGTGCCGTAATGCTGGGGCGGTCGGGTGTGTGCCGTAATGCTGGGGCGGTCGGCTCTGTGCCGTAATGTACGGGCTGTCGGCTGTGTGCCGTAATGTTCGGATGGTCGGC
The DNA here is from genome assembly GCA_034440615.1 of Ashinkailepas kermadecensis. Classification (NCBI taxonomy): domain Eukaryota; kingdom Metazoa; phylum Arthropoda; class Thecostraca; family Neolepadidae; genus Ashinkailepas; species Ashinkailepas kermadecensis. Next base: position 14,516 of record JAOTOM010001272.1, read on the forward strand.
TCTGTGCCGTAATGTTCGGGCGGTCGGGTGTGTGCCGTAATGCTGGGGCGGTCGGCTCTGTGCCGTAATGTTCGGGCTGTCGGCTGTGTGTCGTAATGTTCGTATGGTATCCGCATCTCAGTTCATTGGTCGCCACACGGTCATGGTAGCCGATGCGCCCTAAAGCCCAAGTAACTAGCGAACGCAGTTCAGCTCCGTGACCCGCCCCGGCCGACCGTTTGCAGACTGTCGGGGGTCGCCATTGCGCTGCCGTGAGGCGCCCGACCCGCCTCTACGGCCTGGTTCTGACTATGTGCTGTGGTTCTGGCTCTAGGACATGGTTCTGCCTCGGTGTTGTGGTTTGTCCCCAAGTTGTGGTTCGGTCCCGATGTCTTGTTCTGTGTTGTTTCCTTTTCGATATTATGGTGTCTCCATATTGTGACCACCACATCTGCAGTCGTGCTCCGTCTGAATGTGTGTTCGTGTGCCGGTGTTTCGTCTGTATGTTTTTGTTTCATTAAGTGCCATTGCTTCTTTTTTTTTGCTACAGGCTATGATTGAGATATGTGTCTTTAAAAGCACGTGCGGCTTCTGGCAGCAGTACTGCCGACTGGTAAAAGTAGTAGATACACTACTGACATCAACACCATCAAACAAGAAAGGTCATAGAAAGTAGCTTATCAATAGGCGTTACCCATATACATTAGCACTTTTTTAAGCATCAGTTGGTTTTTTTACATCATACTCCTCCCCCGTCCACTCTACAAACAAACAAAAAACAATTTTATGACTGCGTGTTGTGCTCGTGTCGGCGTTCAGTCTGTATGTCGTGCTCATGTCGGCGTTCAGTCTGCATGTTGTGCTCGTGCCGGCGTTCAGTCTGCATGTTGTGCTCGTGTCGGCGTTCAGTCTGCATGTTGTGCTCGTGTGCGCCGGTGCGGGCGGGTGGGCTCCCCCAGCGTCCCGGCCCGGCAATTCCCACACCGCGTTGCGCTGCCACGACCTCGACTGTTCGTCGCCCAGTGGCTCAGCTCTCAAGGTGACCCGCGATGACGATGTAGAGCCGCAGGATTCAGGCTCGGGCGCCCGGCATGCGGCTGGCTGTGGGCGCATCCATTGTGGTGGCGATCTGGCGTCCGGCGCCGTATCGAGCCGAAGGTGCCTTCCTTTGCTCTGAGTTTGACACCAGCGGCGTGTCGTGAGTCGGTGTCGCGTAACAGCCGGCGCGGCCGCACTGCGGCTGGCGTGCTACGATGAAGAGTGGTCGGCCTTCCGGACATGTCTTGCGCAGGTGCCGCCGGTATGGACGGCGGACATTGGGCTGGTGTTGGCTAGTCAAGACTCGCTAACCACCAATAATCTAAATAATGATTCCGGGAACGAAAGTAGGCATACAGTATCCCAACCACGATTCAATATGGAATACGCATGTTATTTAAGTGATTTGTCAGGTGTTCTAAAGCTAATATTTAGGCTTGCCAAAATTACTCTCCACTTGAACACGCTTTGGAACAATCAACAGCGGCCCGAAGTGTAATTCGCTGCTTCGCAACGAAAATGCCCAGGAATGGAAATCAGACGAGCACTTGGGCAGCATATAATAATTACCTCATGCTTGTGGGGATAATTATTCATAGGGGCAAGTATTTTAGATGCATCCGTGATGTGAATGTAAGTTTTAAAAAGTGAGTTGCCCGGCGGAATGCTCTGTCCGACCAGTTTGTATTAACCTTTATGCAAGTCAACCAAAACCGCGAATTGTTTAAAGCAATCGGTACCTGTTCGTCAACGGTAGTCGGGGCGGTATTTCCGTTCCGTGCGGCTAGTATGTCTTGCATCGGCGTGCTCTGTTGACTAATGACTCGTTGTGTACGATAGATAGAGCGCCCGTAGAGATCCGCGATATTGACCAGGATAAAATTATTATATACTCCGAGCCTTCAGAACATTAGAGATTGGCTCAATATGATTGAACATTGGCTCAATAGGTTTCTATGCTGGACCATGGGAGCTCCTAGGTCCGAGTCTCTGTTTTGGGCTCCTCGGAATCCCTCTGGAGATGTGAGACTCCTATGATGCAGAGCGAGCTGTCGCGGCCATGTGCGGGGTGCTGCGGTCCGGCCGGGCTGCGGTCGGATATCCGGGACATCCTGGCGCTCGAACGGCTGCCATTCATTTTCGGTGACGTCATCCGGCTTACGAAAGCGTATTCTGGGTAGCGGCCGCGTCAGCCGCGCGGCTTGGTCTGTGGCTGTGTGCCCGGCGCCACATGGCTACCCGGCGTTGTGTGTCGGTTGCCCAACAATGGGCTGGTGCGGGGACTTCATGTCGCCACGTCACGCAGCCGGCGGACGCCACCTGATAGCGTGCAGCCGCCGGGGAATTAGTCAGGTTCACCATGTAATTTCGCCAGATTTTTGTGAAGAGTATCACAACTATACATTTTTGGAAACTTTATTGTATAAGCAATCAGAAAAACAATGTTTCCATTTGCCCTGATACCTATATGGCCGCCATCTTGGATTTTACCAAATGGCTGTCGTAAAAAATGTTTTCGTCAATATCTCAGCTTCTAAAGTTGCCATTGTTGTTGTTGTTGCCATTGTTGCCGTTGTTGCCGTAGCCGTTGCCGTCGTCGTCGTTGTTGTTGCTGTTGCTGTTTATTGTATTGTTTTATATTAATAACAACCAGCTACAAGGGATTCAAACTGTTCAGCAGGGTGTGCAGATGTATCCTGAACAACATAATGAGTATATTTTACAGAATAATAATACTATAAACATTTTTGTATTGGGGTGTGTAAACACCCCAGGTGACTAACCATGTTTGGAAAGGTTAGGTGACTAACATGCTCCTCATGACAGAAATGGGTTTAATCGTTTAGGCAACCAAGGAGTCTTTACATATCGTCACCATCATCGTCATCATCAGTTCCATACTTGTTCTGTGTGTCCTCATCATTCTGACACTCACTGCCGCACTGGCAAAGATCGGTGCAGGATAAGTTCTTTGTTCTGCAAGAACATCTGACAGAAGAACAGTCTGTTTTGCGTTGATAGCTAACCATCTTATATTTCATCATAATCTCGTGTGAAGGACATCAGTCTGTCGTTGAAGCATTCACTGAGATCTTTGACTGTCACTATGGTTGCTGGTTTCTTGGCCATCTTCTGCAGAAGAACCATTCCATCTACCAGGGCTATCTTGCGACTTGGAGCATCTGGTGTGGTGTCCATACCATCATCTGGCTGCTGATCTTCCTGTGGAGTTTCTGCTGTCGCCAACTTGTTGAGGAGGTGGATCAACTTCGATTTGTCCAGGCATGGCAGGATTGTACCATCTGGAGCAAAAAGGGCTCTTGGTGTCAGAGTGAATTCGTGGTTCCCAATGGCCTCTTTCTGGTTGATGTCTCTGCTGGACCTGGCCAGGACCATCAGTCTGCCATACAAGTCCTTGGTCTCCTCTTGATCCACAGTCTTGTCTCGGAGTTTTACTGTGGTTTTCTTGTTTGCAGACATGAACATCATGTTGTTCTCCTTCTTTACTGGTGCCCATAGGCTGACATCTCCATTGATTCGCTCTGACACGTAGTCTTCATACAGCTTTTGACCAGTCACATCTGCATTCAAGATCGTTGGTACATACTCATCAGGGATGTAGGCATGAGTGATCACATTGTGCAGCTTGTCACCTTCAGCAGCAAATGGGTTTCCATGTTTCAGTATGGCTGCCTTGATCTTGTCGATAACATCATGCTCCTTCTTGACAGCACTTGGCCCATGGTCATGATGCACTCTGGTTTTGTCAGGTTCCAAGTCAAACTGACTCTTGAACTCTTTTGCAACACGGGAGAGTTCTGGTGTGACCATGAAGAACCTCTGTCTAGCATTGGCATTGTTCGAGATGCCGACGAGTCCAGGATACATTTTCATCAGCTTGTTCAGATGCTCGCATGCATGGTCCGCTCCGATGGATACAAAGGGAATGTCATTCTTCGTGGCTGCAATGTTGCCTGCTTGCAGCTCTTCCCAGTTTTCAGGGTGATTGGTCCTCAGATCATGCATGTCTGTGATGTATCTGGGCCAAGAGTCGCTTGTATTTGATCCGGTGAAAGGCGAAGAAGAGCTTGCTCAGCTGCTCTCCGGCTTGGAGATGAAGCTCCAGGTCAGCATTCCGGGTTGCAGCGACAAAGAACAGGATTGCTTCAACTCGATGTAGGTAGTTCATCATTGCCTTGAACATTGCATTCTTGGATCTCCGTTTCTCACATTCTTGGAGAACTGTGATGACATCAGCAGTGGTCAAGGCCTCAAGTAGGGTGGTGTTTGCTTGTTTCACACTCAGCTTTTGTGTGCTTGCTCCCCTCAGAACAGGCAACTTCAACTCCCTCTGTTGCCTTCAGACAGACCTCTTTCAGTTGTGGGTTGTCCTTGAAGAACTCCTCCAGTGCCATTTCATAGAGAGCTAAATATGAATAGTTGTGGGCACGAAGAGCACGCTTGTAATGGGTACATTTCAGGATTTGCCTTGTTGCAGACACATAGACAGCAGCTTCTATCCAGGCATCATCAACACCGGAGTTCTCCATGAAAAAAAATTACCACTATAATACAACCACCACCAACTTACATGTAGGGTACAGTAAACTGTTCAACATACACAATATAGGCCTACTACAATAATCAGACCACAAAATAAACATGTCCTTGTGGTTGGTGCTTAGTATGGCCTAATGACCAATTTGTCTTACGAAATTAGTAAGTATTTGCAAGAACTGTTGTAACAAATGTCTCAACACATCTGCAACTAGGAGCATTGGATTCCTTGGCCCTAAAAATGGTAGTTTAGCTGTCAAAGTAAAAGCTTATTAGGTTATTTAGAAGCTGCGATATTGACGAAAACATTTTTCACGGCAGCCATTTTGTAAAATCCAAGATGGCGGCCATATAGGACTCTGGGAAAATGGAAACATTGTTTTTCTGATTGCTTATACTATAAGGTTTCCAAAAATGTATAGTTTTCATACTCTCCACAAAAATCCAACGAAGGTTAAAATCCAAACTTAGTGAACCTGACTAAATTGCCGAGGCTGGCGTCAGTACTGTTGCGTTTCCGTTCATGCAGCACCATTGTATTGCGTTTGTTCCACTATCAAACCGGCTTGATTTGGCTGGGCAGTAGCCGAGTGGCTGGCGCTGTGCCTGCTAACAATTCTGAGAGAATGGTGGGGATGCGGGAAAGTCGGGTCATGCTCCACTAAAAATACTTCCATAAGAACTAAACGAGTTTTGCAGGCTGCATCTATCCGGGGGGGGGGGGGGTCCAAGTTGCTCCGGGCCTGTGACGTAGCCAAGGCGATACTCGGCAGCACCTTGCGTGCAATGTCAAGCCAAAACGGCCAATATTTTTCGCGGCTTTACGCAGGCAATGTGTATTGTATGTAGGCAAATTTGACATCATGCGAATGCCTGAAGAATTATACATAAGAATCCGGATCGCTTTTACTTGCATCGCCTCGAAAAAGTATGTTTCCTTGCCGGTAAACAAGGACACTACACAAAACCGGCCGGCCAACTCCCGGAGGGCGGGGCCTAAAGTCGTTGCCATGACGACCGGCTGTCCCTCAAGGCCAGTCGTGCGCCGTGCCTCGACAGAAAAGGAAGCTGCTGCTAAATGAAATTGCCAGGAATCTGCTAGATTTGGAATATTCTACTATGGGATTCTATAATCTGTCAGATGTCCACCAGATTCTAGTAGAGTATCGCATATTCGAGCTGTGACGTCACCAAGGCACGGTATATACTAGATCTGAGAATATACTAAACTTGGTTGTACCCGTTCTTTAATATACTCTGCATCTATCCATCCCGTCAAATTCATATTTCCTGTTGTTTTTCCGTAAAACGTGCGTAGGATTGGGATAGGGCTTGCGCTACCTCAGGCGTTGGAATGGCATCTGAGGTCATCCAACGCCAGCCCGAGGGTATGTGTAAAATGGCAATTATTTGTAAGAATACAAACATTATTTCATATCAATATCTTGTGTTGAATTGCCGCCCGCAGCCATCATCAGATCCAAGCGAGTTCAAAACGAGGGCAGAAGGTTCGCCAATATCTCTTGTTTCGTCCTTCAGGCGGTTCGGAACGTCGCCAATCACCCTTGCTCTGCCACTATTCCCTTTGCGGCTGCCGGAGAAGTAACTGTCCACAACATCAATTTACCACCACCGCTTCACCGTGGTCTCTGAGATGCCGAGAAACTCGGTCACCAACTGTCTTTAAATTGGTTTTTACCTCCAACTCACGATGAGCACTTATATAATCCGAATCGCATCAGCGAACAGCTTGTGTGCATGTCCAAACGCGGCGCAGGCAAGAGTTTAAGCATATTCACACATCACACATTTCAGTTTCACACATCTCAGACCAGCATATTTCTTGGGCAGAACGACAACAATGAGGACACTATGACGACGTTAGCATGCGCCCACTCGACTAGTCTATCACACGCACACTGGCTCTTGCAAAAAGGTGCTTATCGTGACACCCTCCATCTGCGGTCTCGGCAGCCGTTCCAAGTCTCCAACCCTGAATACCATCGGCCCCGTGGTTGGTGTGGTAGTTCCCAGGTCAGAGACGCTACCTCGGCCCCGCCCAGCTGTGGGTGCCGCGGTCGGCGTGACCTCTGTGCCGCCGTGGCCTTGCCATGGCGGCGGCGTGCGGGTGTAAAGCGCGCCGTGTGGGGGCGGCGTGGGTGGAGCGTGAGCTGCCGACACCCGATAATCAGCTGCTGCCGCCTAGCCACCGCCTCCATACATCACATACCCGGGCCGGCTGCTGGTCTCTGGTCGCCGTGTGGGGGCGGCGTGGGTGGAGCGTGGGCTGCCGACACCCGATAATCAGCTGCTGCCGCCTAGCCACCGCCTCCATACATCACATACCCGGGCCGGCTGCTGGTCTCTGGTCGCCGTGTGGGGGCGGCGTGGGTGGAGCGTGGGCTGCCGACACCCGATAATCAGCTGCTGCCGCCTAGCCACCGCCTCCATACATCACATACCCGGGCCAGCTGCTGGTCTCTGGTCGCCGTGTGGGGGCGGCGTGGGCTGCCGACACCCGATAATCAGCTGCTGCTGCCTAGTCACCGCCTCCATACATCACATACCCGGCCGGCTGCTGGTCTCTGGCAGTAAATATGTGATATTTACTACCAGAGTGGCACAACTGAATAGTTGTCCGGATAAGCGCAAGCACCATCAGGTGTTTGTTTTAGTATATGGCTATTTCTCCCTAACCCAGTGGGGTTTACTTTTGTGACGTATCCCGGGGGTGTGGTTCCCACTCTATTGTTGGTTGTTATGGCTCGGGAAATTCCCCTGACGTCCCGCTGTTTGTTTCTTGTGGACCCGCTCCAGCCCACTCGTGCGTGAATCGTTTGGTTTTCGCAGCGTGATGTTCGCATAATCTACCACATTGCCCCTCGTGATGTTTATAGTGCCCGTGAATCAGTGTTGACCCTGATGACCACTGTCCGAAAATATCGAGATTTTGGTGGTCAATGACACCCAATGAGAGCTCATTTTATATTCCTATCACCCAATATCATCAATAATTTTCCACTCTTATCTTGCCTTGTTAGAATGTATCACATCTTCTGTCCCGAGAAAACAAAATTAATGTATTACCTTTTCCTTGCCAGGATGAGCCAGTTTTGCCACCCTTTATTCTAGCACACCAGATATTGGCTAGAAGATGATAGTTTGTTCTGATATTCTGCATTCTGCTCTTTTTCTTACTTCACTCCTCCACTTTTACACTACCTTTTTGAGAACAATTTTCCCACCGACACATCAGCTCAAAATTGTCTCTGGGACAGCGGCGATGACGTTCTTGGTGTTGCCGAGCAATGGCCGAATGCTGCGTAAGGTGACTGGCTGGGATATTTGCCCTGATGTGGCGCTTTCACCGGGTCTGGTGCCCTGCCTCGTCAGCAGTGGCCGGATATTTACCGTGATGTGGCGTTATCACCGGGTCTGGTGCCCTGTTTCGTCAGCAGTGACCGGCTGATGCGTTGGATGAGTGGTTGGGATATTTGCCCTGATGTGGCGTTATCACCGGGTCTGGTGCCCCGCCTCGTCGCTTTCGGTTCAACGCTACCACCGCCAAGTGTATCTGTTAGAAATGGAAAATAAGTATGTTGCCCAGCTCGCTGGCGGCGATGGAGCAGGTATCTGTGGTGGCTGGGTCGGCGGCAGGAGCAGGTATCTGTGGTGTCTGGGTCGGCGGCAGGAGCAGGTATCTGGTGGCTGGGTCGGCGGCGATGGAGCAGGTATCTGTGTTTGCTGGGTCGGCGGCAGGAGCCGGTGTCTGTGGTGCCTGGGTCGGCGGCAGAAGCAGGTATCTGGTGGCTGGGTCGGCGGCAGGAGCAGGTATCTGGTGCCTGGGTCGGCGGCAGGAGCAGGTATCTGGTGGCTGGGTCGGCGGCGATGGAGCAGGTATCTGTGTTTGCTAGGTCGGCGGCAGGAGCCGGTGTCTGTGGTGCCTGGGTCGGCGGCAGGAGCAAGTATCTGGTGGCTGGGTCGGCGGCGATGGAGCAGGTATCTGTGTTTGCTGGGTCGGCGGCAGGAGCCGGTGTCTGTGGTGTCTGGGTCGGCGGCAGGAGCAGGTATCTGGTGGCTGGGTCGGCGGCGATGGAGCAGGTATCTGTGTTTGCTGGGTCGGCGGCAGGAGCCGGTGTCTGTGGTGTCTGGGTCGGCGGCAGGAGCAGGTATCTGGTGGCTGGGTCGGCGGCGATGGAGCAGGTATCTGTGTTTGCTGGGTCGGCGGCAGGAGCCGGTGTCTGTGGTGTCTGGGTCGGCGGCAGGAGCATGTATCTGGTGGCTGGGTCGGCGGCGATGGAGCAGGTATCTGTGTTTGCTGGGTCGGCGGCAGGAGCCGGTGTCTGTGGTGTCTGGGTCGGCGGCAGGAGCAGGTATCTGGTGGCTGGGTCGGCGGCGATGGAGCAGGTATCTGTGTTTGCTGGGTCGGCGGCAGGAGCCGGTGTCTGTGTTGCCTGGGTCGGCGGCAGGAGCAGGTATCTGGTGGCTGGGTCGGCGGCAGGTGCAGTGTCGGGTCCGCCACGGTGTGATGTTTGTCTCACGTGCCCCGTTCCCCCAGCTCCGCGGATCCAGACGTCACAGCTGAACGTGTGCACGCCGCACGGCTACCAACACACGGGCGATCTGGCCGAGCTGGGCATCTCCGAACACTATGCGCCTGTCCACCCGAGCTACGCCACGGTCGAGTCGCGCATGCGCAGCTACCAGTTCTGGCCGCCGGCGCTGGCGCAGAAGCCCATCCAGCTGGCCGAGGCCGGCTTCTTCTATGCAGGTGAATGGTCAGCCGGTTAGAACTTCACGTAACGTCTCTGGATGCGCTGCAGTGAATGCGTTCCATTTTTATTTTGCCATGCTTGTCAGACATTTTGTGCTGCGACACCGGAAGTTCAATCCGAACGTGCAACCCTGTACAATGAGCTTTCACATACTGACCATCCGATACACTGATCATCACACACACTAACCTCGCAAAGTGACCACTTCATACTGACCTCACATGCTGACCATCTGACATACTGACCATCTCATACACTGATCATCACACACACTAACCTTCTCGCATACTGACCACTTCATACTGATCTCACACACTGACCATCTCACACATCCGTGCAATTTATCTCTTTGTACGTCCTCATTCGATAGTAGATATATATATATATATATATATATATATATATATATATATATATATATATATATATATATATATATATATATATACACATACATACATACATACATACATACATACATACATACATACATACATACATACATACATACATACATACATACATACATACATACATACATACATACATACACACACACACACACACACACACACACACACACACACACACACACACACACACACACACACACACCAAAGAGGGTAATATTCATTCATGCACCGCTGAAAGGCAAGCGTTTCACAGGAGAGCCCACAAGATGTGGTATGACACTCCACGAATGTCCAGGTGGGTGTTGACGAGTGGTGTCGTCTATATATATATATATATATATATATATATATATATATATATATATATATATATATATATATATATATATATATATGTACATGTACATGTACACGTACACGTACACGTATAGATATATAGATATATAGATATTATATATATATATTTATATATATTTATTTATTTATATATATATACATCTTGGTGCATATATCCTTGCAGCTAAGCATACTTTTTGCCTCATTTTGGGTGTTCTTCAAGAAACTTTCCATGCCAATTCCAACTGAGACGTGCCAGAGAATCTAGAGAAGAAAAAAAACCGGTGCATAGCTTATTACTAGAACTCTCGATTGATTCCAAAGATCACCTCAGGGGTGCACGGATTGACCTCAGGGAGAGGTCGATGGTCATAATGTGTCGGAAAATGGTGCACATTTTGCAGTTTTGCAAATATTGACGAATATGCGCAAGCATGGCTTCTGAAGTGTATCAAGGGATCTTTCAATTCGAATGACTCATTACCATTACCAATTGACGCTGGAAATAATTCAGCAGTGAGAATAACTATTCCTAAACCCGTCAAAGATCTCCTGAAGTCAGTCGCCTATATAACCATGTTAAATGCATTCTCCAAATAGATTCGGTGAACCGCTGTTAGCCATGTACTGCCAAATTGGCACTGCAATCCGTGCAAATTTCCTTGTTCCTCGCTATCCCTGTATTCCACTGATTCCCTCTGCCCTCGCTTTCAATAATTTGATCTTTATTGGTGAAGTTACTCGTCTCCCTTGCCCACACACTGCCCTCTATCTCCAACCGTTCCTCGTCGCTCGTACCTCTTCTTTTGTCAATTCCACTCCCCTCTTGCCATGTCTCTATCTCCCTTCTATTTCTGTTTCTCCTTTTTGCATTTTCCTCCTCCTCCAGTGTTCTTTCCTGATGCATTTCACTCCTCTCTCGCCCCATCTGCCTCTGTAGCTCTGCAGTCCACCGTACCATCTTCTCCCAGTTGCCCCTGCTGTGTCCGTCGTGCCTGTGTGGCGCTGGGTTCGGGGCGGCGGCGGCGGCGGCGGCTGTGGCTACGGCTACGGCTACGGCTACGGCTACGGCTACGGCTGTGTCTATGACTGCTGCTGTGGCTACGGCTGTGGCTACGGCTTCGTCTATGACAGCGGCTGTGGCTACGACTGTCTGATTGCGGCTGTGGCTACGGCTGTGGCTGCGGCTGTGTCTATCACTGCGGCTGTGGCTATGGCTGTGTCTATGACTACGGCTGTGACTACGGCTGTGACTATGACTGCGACTATGACTGCGGCTGTAGCTACGGCTTCGTCTATGACTGCGGCTGTGTCTATAACTGCGGCTGTGGCTACGGCTGTGTTTGATTGCGGTTGTGGCTACGGCTGTGTTCATGACTGCGGCTGTGGCTACGGCTGTGTCCATGACTGCGGCTGTTGCTACGGCTGTGTCTATGACTGCGACTGTGGCTACGGCTACGGCTGTGTCTGTGGCTACGGCTGTGTCTGTGGCTACGGCTGTGTCTGTGGCTACGGCTGTGTCTGTGGCTACGGCTGTGTCTGTGGCTACGGCTGTGTCTGTGGCTACGGCTGTGTCTGTGGCTACGGCTGTGTCTGTGTCTGTGGCTACGGCTGTGGCTACGGCTGTGGCTACGGCTGTGGCTACGGCTTCGGCTTCGGCTGCGGCTGCGGCTGCGGCTGCGGCTGCGGCTGCGGCTGCGGCTGCGGCTGCGGCTGCGGCTGCGGCTGCGGCTGCGGCTGCGGCTTCGGCTTCGGCTGCGGCTGCGGCTGCGGCTGCGGCTGCGGCTGCGGCTGCGGCTGCGGCTGCGGCTGCGGCTGCGGCTGCGGCTGTGGCTGTGGCTGTGGCTGTGGCTGTGGCTGTGGCTGTGGCTGTGGCTGTGGCTGTGGCTGTGCAGTTGGCCACTGTTGCCGCTTCCGTCGCAATTTATTGACAAGACCTGGGTCTAAGGAGTTCGTTGAGCGCTGCACTGACCAGCTACAGCTGTGTGGCTGGTGCAGGAGACGCTTTAGCTAATCCCCGGCCACCCTCGCCTTCCACCGTATCACACTGCTGTAAGAAGTGGTGAACTCAACATAAGTTTTTTCGATAATGTGAAATGGTAGTTTCTAAACAGAGCGCCTGACACGAATTGTGTTCCCCTGAGGAGAAAATAAATAAATGCCGGAAATACTCACATTTGCCAAATTAATAAATGAGGATAAATACACAAATCATCAGCTGAGCTTCCCAGCTGTGACCTTAGGTAGCCATGTACAGTTCTTGGGCTTGTTTATTTGGTTATATAACGGACAGCTGTGGCACGGTGTTGTTCCATCCCTCACTGAGCATGTGACCTTGTCTCGGTATCGTCACGAGACCTGGGCTGTGACGCCGTGTTCAACGCCACCGAGCACGTGACCCCGTCTCTGTATCATCACAATATCCGAGATGTGGCGCCGTGTTGTTTCGTCTCGGTCGATCACGTGATCCGGGCTGCTGAGTGACCGCCATGTGCTGCTGTGGTGGGGCCGCAGCAGGCTGGAATGTGGGCTGCCGGCCGTGAGCGGCCGCTATGGCCGGCAGCCCGGCACAATGGAGTGTCCCGCGGCGGCCCGCACTGCACCGCACCGCCGGATCACAGCAGCACGGCGGCCACCCGTGCCGCACGGTGGCCGGCCGATGGTGCGCACCAGGATGGGACACTGGTGGGCGCCAGGATGGGACACTGGTGGGCGCCAAGATGGGACACTGGTGGGCGCCAGAACGGGAAAATGGTGGGCGCCAGAACGGGAAAATGGTGGGCCCAAGACTGATAGAATGGTGGACACCAGGTTCCATCTGCTGTTTAATTCAGTCATCTGTAATTGAAGGGTGAGTCTAGGATCGGAGGGAGGGGTACCGTACTGGGGACCATGGGCGCAAAATGACCAATGCAGTCGACGCGCCCTAAAGCACAAATCCACCACCACCACCACCGTACTGGGGACCGTAACTCTTACTTTCTGGTAATATTAACCAGTGACCGTGTGGGCGATACATAAAGAGAATTCACCAAGTGACTTGGCTCCTCCGAATTTTCTGCCTTCTTCGTCACCATATCGGGTAACCTTTTTGGGTGGTCGTGGGCCCGACAGGGCTGACCGTCTGGTGCTCGGTTGCCGCTGTTCCTGGACGGGTGGCGGGGTCCTCTGCGGTGCTCGTCTGTGCTGAGCCGATGGTCCGTCTGCCCAGTGTTCGGCCTTGGAGGCCATGGCCATGCTACCGTGTGGCGTCAGGCATGACCGTCTCGACATTCTCGGCGCGTGACGTAGCGGTGACGTCATCAGCGGTGACGTCATCGTTTCTCTGAAGGTCCCAGCCCCAGCGATCATCGGTTTCATTCTGCGAACTGTTTGTCTGATAGTCAGGCTCGATCACGAGGTGGACTGATGTCTTCCTGTGGCTGCCGGTACATTGGCCAATGGTGGGATCAACGTGTAAGGTCCGCGTGGCCGCGTGGTGTCCGCTGTCAGTGCTGCGGAGATGGTCGGCCTCTGCTGTGGGGGCGGCGCCGGGCTGACGCCGAGTCACGGCCAGCGCGGCCAGACATTGATCGGGCCCGCCGGGCGGGGCGGGGTGGGGTGGGGTGTGGTGCAATGCAGTCGGTCGGGGCAGGGGCCAACTGCGCCAACTCCCACTTGCCCACCCGCCGAGTCATCTTAAAACACGGCACAACCCGTGGTATTGGCTTTTTCGTCGTCAATACCAGACATGATATGACTTATAGTTTGTGGATCCTGTCTGCCACACCATGCTTTTTTACTGCAAAGTATCAGCATTGCCGGTAGTCATTTCTGATATTCAAAATACAATAGGGCTGACATCTGCAATAATGTCAACGTAGCACACAGTGAACTCCACATTGTGGTATATATGCAATCAAGGCGTACCCCAGTCGCATAATTAATACAAACACCCAAAGGGACATTGGCACGTGCCAGGCGGCACGGCAATTCCACTCCTAGGACGGTCGCAATGAAAACATGTGCGTTCTTATTTAATATTCTAAATCATGTCATATTCTGTTGATAATATAATATTCTGGGTCCTGTTGATTTGCTTGTAGGGTCCTGTTGATTTGCTTGTAATGGAACCCTTTTTCGATGTCGGTGACCTCTTTTCTTCTTTTTATGCTATTTTAGCCACATATACTTCCTTGATGGTGTTAGACGGTGTTCTTCTGAAGTGATCCTCCACGTCATGTATGTATCTGCTTAACTGTCTCGCGTGCCCCTGAAGGAGTGTCGGGCCACGTTGGGTGTTCTGACTGTCCACCGTACCTGCCACAGGCGTTTCGGACCACGTCAAGTGTTTCCAATGCGACGGCGGCCTGCGTAACTGGGTGCCCGGTGACGAGCCGTGGACAGAGCACGCCCGTTGGTTCAGCCGCTGCGGCTTCGTGCGGCTGGTGAAGGGCGACGAGTTCATCCACAAGGTGCTGCGCGAGCACCCGCAGCACGTGGCACCGACGGCGCCACCGCCTCCTGCCGACACTACCGCCGTCACACAGTGCTCCTTCACTGACGAGGAGGTCGAGGAGATGATGGAGAACGCCATCTGCAAGGTGGGTTGGCGGGGGGGGGGCGAGCGAGCGAGCGAGCGAGCGAGTGGGTGCATGCAGGCTGGAGTGGGGTGCGCGTGCTGCGGTCGACGCAGTATTGGATGTTTCTCGTTACCGAAGCAGGCGTCGATTTTTACTGCTGCACTATATGCCATTTTACAAGCGCTTTATTCTATCCAGGATGACCAGTCCACAAATCATGTGGTTTTCACCGACTTCTTGAGCAGTCTTTGGGCAATGAAGTCTTTCAACCCGGTTAGCAGACTTGTCCATAGGATTCTTCGCGTCGTTAAATCCCTAACTGTTATCTACAAAAATATCGTATTCTGCTGGATGTTGGGCTTGCTGGAAATGAAGCTGCCGATATAGACGCTAAGCACGTTATCAGTAATGGTCGTGAAGTTCGCCTACCTCTTCCTCTAAGATATCTATATAACTCCATATCATGTATACGATCCGAATGGCAACGAGCCTGGAAGTCCTGACCTAGTGAGCTAAGGTTTATAGAGCCGGATCTAGAGATGTAACGGTCCTCACGCCGGATCTCGTGACTAGAGGAAGTGACGCTCTGCCGATTGAGGATAAGGTATACCTTCGCGACATTAAGGTACATGATGCCGACCTGTATGCCCACGCTGTTCTGACCCGCTTACCGTGCATCATGGTTTAGTAGGTTGTTTACTGTTGGAACCCATATGACGCCAGATTTTATGACGGGTAAACACCGACACTGCGTATGCTACTAAAGGATGACTCACGGGTCGTATCGTCTGGGGACATTCTACCTTCGTCCGACAAGCACGTGTTGATGTATATCGCCGCTCCTGACGATGATTAATTACTGACTACTGTAGGAGCATGGTAGACTGTCTGTGAACACAGTTCTGGGCGCAAACTTACCTTCGCAGTCGATGCGCCCCAAAGCTCCAATTCATCATGGTGAGTGTATGAGTGTATGAGTGAATTGGCTGACTGGTCGGCGGACGGCCGGATTATATCGGAAATTCCTGGTGTATTGCGGACGACCGACAGCCTATCGACGTCCGTTTATCGCTTGGTTGATACGATATCTCACCAGTGCGGGGCGCCAGCTTTGTGGCCCGGACAAAAGATCCGACCGTCCCGTGCCAGGCGATGGCCTTCAGCTCTGGAGTATCTGTCGCTCTTCAGGCCCGACGGGCAGGACAAGGTCCTGCAATAACCGTCGTTGGCGGTTTTGTGCCCACGATAGTCTTGGAAAGAACTCAGGACGCCTGCTGTATTGCGTTGTCCTAGAATCTTACAATACTAGCGCTACCATGTTGCGTTACGCTGTGTGTGCAGACTGCAGTGGAGCTGGGAGTTGCGCGGGAGGCGGTGAAGAGGGTGTTGAAGCAGCGGCTCGAGTCGACCGGACTGCCGTTTACCGATCTGAGTTCTGTTCTGGCGCTGGCTGTGGACCACACACAGGCCACCTACCAGTCGGCTGCCAGGTGAGACGGTGCCACAGCAGCTGCACCACGCGTGATGGAGGCCACTACGACAGGTGGTACACTCGGGAGGGCCGGAGACATAGTCCCCATTGAACTGATATCAGTATGTCTGATTGTGTGAGAAATCCGCCGGCGTTTGTCTGATTGTGTGGACGCCCGCCGGCGTTTGTCTGATTCTGTGGACGCCCGCCGGCGTTTGTCTGATTGTGTGGACGCCCGCCGGCGTTTGTCTGATTGTGTGGACGCCCGCCGGCGTTTGTCTGATTGTGTGGACGCCCGCCGGCGTTTGTCTGATTGTGTGGACGCCCGCCGGCGTTGTGCTGCAGCGTTTGAACACCAGACAGCGTGGGCTTATCGTCATGTGGGGGGTTGGGGAGACTTCCGTCGAGCTGGTGCGCTCAGTGCAAGGCGCGATATCGTGCTGAAGGTCAGTGGACCGTCGTCGCTGAAGCCACGTCAGATCGCGTCGCCTGCGACCAATCTGTTGCTGGCGACCCTGAGCTGGTCTGGTTACCAATACCACCTCTGGCCCCTGTCAGCCCTGAGCTGGTCTGGTTACCCATACCACCTCTGGCCCCTGTCAGCCCTGAGCTGGTCTGGTTACCCATACCACCTCTGGCCCCTGTCAGCCCTGAGCTGGTATGGTTACCCATACCACCTCTGGTCCATGTCAGCCCTGAGCTGGTCTGGTCTGGTGGCTCTGTCTAGAACGGTCTTGTCACCCACACCACCTCAGGCTCCTGCTTACTCGCACCACCTCCGGCTCGTGTCTGGTCTGGTTCCCCCACCATCTCTGGCTGGTGGCGACCCTGAGCTGGTCTGCTGGCTCTGGCGTATGGGGCTGGTTACTCCCACCACCACCGACTCCTGGCGGCCTGGGCTGGTTACTCCCACCACCACCGACTCGTGGGTGGTCTGGTTACTCCCACCACCACCTACTCCTGACGGCCTGGGGTGGAGATACCAGCAATGAGCTGCACGCAATTAAACCACGCCTCGTCGGTTGGGCGGCATACCTCCGTAGGTCCAGAGAAGAGCAGATAACCATTTGCAGAATAAGCATTGAGCACACATACGCCACCACTCTGCGCATTAATTTCTCCACACCACTCATTTGTAGAGGGGAGAGGCCGCAGTGGCCCCAGTGTTGGGGGTCCTGTTGAGGACAGTGCGCCACTTGTTGACGTGCCGGCACCTTGCACAGGAGTTCAGGCTGTTTTATGGAGGTGCCGTGGTGTGTTTGACTCATGAAGACATCCTGGGGATTATAATTTGAAGCTGGTACCTTCCGGAAACGTCTTTCGTTGCTTGTCCACGATAGGATTTCAGGTTACGTACACGAAGACAATGGTACCATCTGACAGTGAAGTACTAAAATTACCCAAGAATTATGGGCTCTAATGATAATGCGACTCGTTGAAGCGCGCCCTTACACCCAAATAAAAACAACAATAACTGGTCCGCTGGCTCTATCGAGGCCTGGCTACTCTCCCCACACATCTTAAAAAGTGGCATGCTCCGCATTACTGCCTGTTGCTCTGACGCTTATTTGTCTTGTTCCATAGTCCATGTCGAGCTTAGATAGTAGGGAAGTGGAAAGATGTAAGACCAATTGGAATATAGGATTTCGGAAGAACCCACCTGAAGAAATTAGTCGAGGTCTGGTCAACCTTCAAAATCAATGGTGCAATGTTCGATATAACATTTCTTGATTCTTTGATGTTTTCAGTGCCGTAGCAGGGAAAAATGGGTAAAGAATGGTTTGATATTGGGCGGTAGGAGTGGAAAATTATTCCGAGTTGGGTGCTATTTCCACCGATAAAAAAATGGAGGTTATGATGCCAGACCACAGAGGTACTGTGGTCTGGCTACCTCGAACTAGTGACATTCGAATGGCCTCAGTGCTTCTACCCTAGGTACCCTCGGTGACGCCTGCCTATGTACTTTATCAGTCTCCAGAAGGGCGAGGCCCAGCCACTCGGTGCCCTCGGTGACACTGGTGTGTATGTGTGTGTCAGCTCACAGGGGGCGGGGCCCAGCCACTCGATGCCCTCGGTGACACTGGTGTGTATGTGTGTGTCAGCTCGCAGGGGGCGGGGCCCAGCCACTCGTTACCCTCGGTGACGCTGGTGTGTATGTGTGTTGTCAGCTCGCAGGGGGCGGGGCCCAGCCGCTCGTTACCCTCGGTGACGCTGGTGTGTATATGTGTTGTCAGCTCGCAGGGGGCGGGGCCCAGCCGCTCGTTACCCTCGGTGACGCTGGTGTGTATGTGTGTTGTCAGCTCGCAGGGGGCGGGGCCCAGCCACTCGATGCCCTCGGTGACGCTGGTGTGTATATGTGTTGTCAGCTCGAGGGGGGGCTCGGTGACGCTGGTGTGTATGTGGTTTCAGGGGCGGGGCCCAGCCGCTCGTTACCCTCGGTGACGCTGGTGTGTATATGTGTTGTCAGCTCGCAGGGGGCGGGGCCCAGCCGCTCGTTACCCTCGGTGACGCTGGTGTGTATATGTGTTGTCAGCTCGCAGGGGGCGGGGCCCAGCCGCTCGTTACCCTCGGTGACGCTGGTGTGTATATGTGTTGTCAGCTCGCAGGGGGCGGGGCCCAGCCGCTCGTTACCCTCGGTGACGCTGGTGTGTATATGTGTTGTCAGCTCGCAGGGGGCGGGGCCCAGCCGCTCGTTACCCTCGGTGACGCTGGTGTGTATGTGTGTTGTCAGCTCGCAGGGGGCGGGGCCCAGCTGCTCGTTACCCTCGGTGACGCTGGTGTGTATATGTGTTGTCAGCTCGCAGGGGGCGGGGCCCAGCCACTCGATGCCCTCGGTGACACTGGTGTGTATGTGTGTGTCAGCTCGCAGGGGGCGGGGCCCAGCCACTCGTTGCCCTCGGTGATGTTGCTGTGTATATGTGTTGCCAGCTCGCAGGGGGCGGGGCCCAGCCGCTCGTTACCCTCGGTGACGCTGGTGTGTATATGTGTTGTCAGCTCGCAGGGGGCGGGGCCCAGCCGCTCGTTACCCTCGGTGACGCTGGTGTGTATGTGTGTTGTCAGCTCGCATGAGGCGGGGCCGAGCCACGTGCGCGTGGGCTCCACCCTGTCGGCAGCATCCAGCGGCGCCGACTCGGGCATGGAGGACGCACGCAGTCAGGATAACGACATGGACGTCCGACCTGACAAGTAGGTGGCACTGCGTGTAAAGAAAATTTACGACCTTCAATGTACCAGGAGGTGCTGAGTTGACATCAAAAGTAACGATAAAGATTATACTTTATTACTCAACGTTTCGGCCAGTATAATCTTTATCGTTCCTTTTGATGTGAACTTAGCACCTCCTGGTATATTGAAGGTCGTATATTTTCTTTACACGCAATGGCTACAACCCAGGAGCATCTAAGAGCCATTCTTCGTTGTATTGAACAAGTAGGTGGCACCACTAGTCGACTAGTCGCCGGCGGTGCCGATGCCTGTTTCGCGGATGCCGGTCGTGATGGGTCTGTGGCAACATGTTCCCCGTGTGGCTGAGCTTATCCGGCAGCCTCGCTGTGTTGCCAGAGTTTAGGGGTAGCGTGGTTTGGTAGGGGCAGTCTGTATTCGACACTTGGCCTGGGTTTGATTGGTACTCCATGTTTCGTGTGTAACCTGGGCTTGGTGGGTAGACTGCTCCGCGTGTAGCCTCGGTTCATGGGTAACCCCTGGTCTGTGGTTGGCCTTTGTTCCATGTGTCGAATTTTGTTTTGTTTGTGAGGTGTTTTGGCTCCATTTGATCTGTGAGCAAGGGTGGGGTTTCTGCATACTGTTGGGGATCGATGAGTATCGATCATTAACTGGAACATGTGTATCTAGAACTGGCTGTATATCGTGAACTTTCGTAGTGGTTCCTTAGTTTTTTTTAAGATGTTGGTGACATTCCTGCAGGCGCTCATAGAGTTAACTAATTAAAAGCATTGAATGTTTTGTTTGTTTTCGCAATTTTAATTTCTGCCTCCCACCGTTAAGAACCTTCCTATTGTCCCCCACTAACATAATACTATTGCAGATACTATTGCATGATTTAGGTTCGCGCTGTTGGTGCGCCTCATACCAAATGAAGCCCGCACAGTTCCGCGACTGCGTATGTGCCATGTGTGCGACGTGTTTAGTGCGAGTGCCGCGTGGCCCGTGTCAGGGGTACGTGTGTGACCGGTATTGCTGACCCCACAGCACCTCCACGCCTACCGACGTGGCCATGACCAGCCAGATAAGTCAGGAGTCATCCCAGTCGACACTGACGAACAGCAGCGGCAGCGGCGGCGACCTCACGCCCAAGGTCCTCTCGCCGTCGGCGGGTGAGTGTGGCGACAGCCCGGCAGGTGTCGCACCGGACACGTTCAGACTGCGCTCCGAACATGGCCGGTCCCAGTGGGCTCTTCAGGTGTCGGCTGATACAGATGGAGCTCAGCTTAGCTGCCTCCTGCGTGATGCGGTGTTCACACCTTTCCGCCAGGGTCTGGCAGCAGAGCTTGGTCTAATTAGCGCTGGGTGTTATTGAGACAGCCTCCTGCGTGATGTGGTGTTCACACCTTTCTGCCAGGGTCCAGCAGAGCTTGGTCTAATTAGCGCTGGGTGTTATTGAGACAGCCTCCTGCGTGATGTGGTGTTCACACCTTTCCGCCAGGGTCAGGCAGGTGAGCTTGGTCTAATTAGCGCTGGGTGTTATTGAGACAGCCTCCTGCGTGATGTGGTGTTCACACTTTTCCGCCAGGGTCTGGCAGCAGAGCTTGGTCTAATTAGCGCTGGGTGTCATTGAGGCACTTAAATGCAATGTGTGTGGTGCTTGTGACCTCAGAAGAGGGTTGGACTTATGCTTTGAACTTCTTGCTTTGAAGGCAATGATTTTAGTTTTTTTTTTTATTCTGAGAGCATAATTTGTTTTCAAGCTTTAACTTGTTTATATTCCTTATCGGGTACCATTGTCATATTTTTGGCTTTGACCTTGTTAGTACCTGATCTTAGTTTGTATGTTAGTTTGCAAGATAAAACATTTATATGCATTTATCCAGCTTCGTCTCAATAGCTAGAATGTAATGTTATGTGTATTGCAATGGGAGCTATATAGAACTCGCATGTGCGGGGCTTGTGGAAGAATTTCCGCAGTTTTAAGCACCTTTTAGAATTGGTCGTTCAGACCAGTTCATTGTGAAGTAAGTCATAAAGTGTTCAAACTTAAAAGAGTCGCAGATGCCCATCCGGGTTAAGCCTGTAAAGTGAAGATGCTATAAACCTGGACAAAAAGATACTCGCCATCCTCACCAATACTATATTATCAATTTTAATAGAGGAATATGCCAACATACCCCCCCTCCCACCTACTAGCATAAATATCACCCCATCCACCTCCGATTAGAACTCAAAAACAAGATTATCCAACCTAAAAACTTGTCAACCTTGTTTTTAAATACATTGAACAAGCGACTCCCCACAATATCAGCAGGCAGCCTATTCCATTGATCAACCAGCCTTCGACTGAAAGCCTATTGTTCCTTAACTGCCCTACAACTTGACTTGTCTAACCTGAATTAATGACACCTATGTGATACCCTAAATAGAAGAGCATCATTTGGATTGGCTCTATCCAACCCTTTAACGATTTGATACATTTCAGTCATATCACCCCTTAGACTCCTATACTTGAGTGAGTACATATCTAATGCCATACGCCTTTCTCCATATTCTAAGTTATAGTTATTATATATAGTATAAGTAATTTTTTCATATTTCCAGTCCACTAATGAGTCCAGTGGCTTTGCGCTGCACTCTTTCTAATATATTTATATCCCTTTCTAAGTAAGGGCTCCATGCCTGTACAGAATATTCAAAGTGGGGCCGCACATAGGCTAAATACAGTTTTTCATTGCTTCCTTGCTTTTATTCCTCACATTCCTGTTAATGATTCCCAGCATTCTGATTGCCCTGTTCCTAGCTTGGGTAATTTTTTTTGTTTGCTTGAAGGTAATATGAAGCTAACACACCAAAGTCTCTTTCCTCTTCAATAACATCCAGTTTCCTACCTTCCATTGCATATCTAAATGTCTCACTTCCAGACCCAGATGCATCGCTTTGCACTTTTCATTGCTGAAAGACATCAGTCATTGTGATCAGCCCCATCCTAGTTGAATATTGCTAGATTGATCACTACTGTTAGCCACTCCCACCAGTCCAAACTAGTGCGAAGTAGCTTCGGCCAACCTTCATGGAGGAAGGAGAGGGAATATTTCCGGAGAGTACTCTGGATGACAAAAATCCAGGATGGAGTCGTTTTACCAACCTTTTCCCATTGTCTGGAGTTATGAACTCTGACAAGCACGTTTTGATGTTATGTATCGCCGCTCCCGAGGATTAATTCCTGACCATTGTATGAGCATGGTAGATTGTCTGTAAACGCAGTTATCGGCGCAAAGTGACCTTGACAGTCGACGCGCCCCTAAACTCCAATTCATCATCATCATCAGAGTTATGAACGCACTGACTGATCTTCCTCTGGTGCCACAGCGCCGCCGCATTCGGACTCCAACTTGCAAGAGGAGTACCAGCGGCTCAAGGAGCAGAAGCAGTGCAAGGTGTGCATGGACGAGGAGGTGGGCGTGGTGTTCCTGCCCTGCGGACACCTCATCACGTGCGTCAACTGTGCTCCGGCGCTGCGCGACTGTCCGCTGTGCCGGCAGCCGATCCGCGGCACCGTCAGAACGTACCTATCCTGAGAGGCGGCCGTGTCCGCTGTCGTCTGGTGTGGCGAGGCGGCCGTGTCGGACCGACCGCTGGGCGTGTCCGCTGCCGTCTCTGGTATTGAGAGGCGGCCGTGTCCGCTGCCGTCTCTGGTGTTTGGAGGCGGCCGTGTCCGCTGCCGTCTCTGGTGTTGAGAGGCGGCCGTGTCCGCTGCCGTCTCTAGTGTGGCGAGGTCCGGCGCCGGTCGGCGAGCTCGTCCCATTCACCATCTGCCCTGAGCCGGCCATCGGACAGTGCTCCGGCCCCCACCCGAGCGAGGCACCGCCAGACAGCGCGCCTAACCTGAGCCGGCCAGCTGAGCAAGCTACCACTGATTCCATTCCCCGCCCCCGCCCCCACACCGTTGAGCCGCCGTGCCACTTTATCATGCACATCCCGCTAATCTGGGCCCGCGACCTTCAGCAATTAACGGTAATGTGGAAACTTGCGTGCCTGTCGTGTGAACCTCGGCTGTTCTCCTGTGGATGAGCTGCGGTACGTCCAAGTCAGTCGTCTCCTTTTCACTATGGCAAGTGTACAGTAATGGAAATTGAGCGAGTATGGAGCAAGCGTTAACGTGTTGTTTATCAATCGCTTTATTTGCCCGGTTCATTTTCGCGAAATTGGCGTTACTGTACCTTGTCGCCTTACCCCGTGAGGTATCGGTCCCCGTAGTCGATCTCGTCCAGCAGAGTCGCGCCCCCTGGTTGGCTGCTTCCCATGTGGACCAAAGACGCGCGGGAAGGCAGAGGTGAAGCGGTAAGCGATGCGCTATAGTCATCACGCATGTGTCCGGTTCCTTGGAACGGCTTTGGATGCTCTATGGACTACACGCATACCAGTCGAAAGCCCAGCATGTGCTGCTTCCCGATATGTATTTTCATAAAAATATATCAATTGATCTTTTCGGAAAGACGTACGTTTGGACGAATTTTATGGCTCGATTGGCCGTGTCGGCCGTTTGGGATATGGCTATGCAGCTATCTTGTTAACTCTTGAAGTCCTAGGTGTGAATATCCAGAATCTGCCTTGGAGCTCTCACAGTGAGTGCAATAATCTACAAAACCCTGGTCCCCTATGTATTGGCATTTCGTATTACTTTCGGCCAAATTTGCGCATGAAATCACTCTTAACGACACGCATCCTGACAGTTCACGGCCTGGTACACTGACATACCTAATGCAAATGACTTCCTAGTTGTATCAGCCACCATATATTTCATCAAAAGCCGTCTCCGTAGACTGTCCCAGGCGGTGAATTTTCAGCCGGTGTAACGCTACGAGGAATTTCAAGCGCATATGTGGCCGAAGATGCGTAACGCCAATGCATGCAGGATCAGGGTTTTGTGATTACTGCATCATCTGTAAGATATACAAAGCAGTGCAATTCACTGGATAGTGTTGCCTGTAATTTGAGAAGTTGATAGATGTCAAAGACGCTGCATAACCAAAGCCTAAGCAGTCGACCCGGTCAACCAAAACGATTGCAAAATGGAACAAAAGTACGCTTTTCCCCCAAATCTATCAATATATTTTGATTAAAGTTACATATTCGTGAACATCACATGGGCAGCTTTCGAATGGTAGTGTCGTTTTCTGAGCGTCCCGAGCCCTTCCAGCGAACCGCGTGTGATGTTGCGCGTTGTTTCTGCGGAAGTGCGGAATGTGTGGTGAGTGTGACACCACCGGAGATGTGTGCGCGCTCGTCGGTGTGACGCCGCCGCTGGCTGAGTGTGGCAGCGCTGTCGCTCGAAGATGCAAGTCTGGGCCGAGGCGTCCTTGGCAAGGCACGCCGGCGCGGTCGTGACGATAGTCTTGGTACCGTTATATACGTGTGTGGTCCACGTGATCCACAACGGCGGGGCTGCCAACTACGCCCGCCGCCACTGGGCGGCAGAGGTTGGCCACTCCCCGTGGTTTTCGTACTGGCCTGTATCGATGTGCCCTCAGAGTGCTGTTTGCGAACCTCCGTGAGGCAGCGTTCATGGTGTGAATAGTGAGTTACACTGCACTCCCACCTCTGCGTAGTTTGCCTAGACGTTAGGTGTGCGGTGCGTGTGCGCGTTTTGCCCTCGCTGTTTGTGTGCGGGGCTGGCCGGGAGCGGTCCGCGAGCCGTTGTCTGCTGCATCAGCTGCTCTGATGTGGGTCCCAGCGGCGCCGGGAAGGCGCTGCTGCAGAAAGGCAGGGCGACATGTGTAGTGAGCGGAGCCCTTACTGCTGCACCGCACTGGCTATGATGCTACTGTGTGCCTAACACTCATGCGTTGGTAGATCGCGGGGAGGCCTTGGCGCCGACTCGACCGGCCAATGGCTACGCTACCCCGCGCGGTCGGTCCTCCAGGTGGCGACCCAGGCTCGGCACTCTGACGGTGGCCCACGGTCAGCCTCTGGTGGCGGACCAAGGTCAGGCCCCAGGTGGTGACCCAGGGTCGGCTGCCTGGTGGTGGCGACGCTGTGTGGCGTGACGTGACTCGGTTGCCGACCAGATGAGCCGACACCGCGCGCCTGTGCCGTCTGGAAGCCCTGGTGGATGCACCACCCACAGGACATTACGCCGGCGTTGCTTATTTCGCCATTGGCGACTTCGCCAAGGAAATATTCAGCGTAGTTCGGCGTACTGCCTCATAGCTTGCATCGTAAACTACCGGAAATATGTACTAGCACCCTTGGTCAGATATCGACAAATAATCATGGCTAATTATCGGTATGGTTTGCGTACTTGTTTACGTCTCAAGCTTCATTGGTGTAGATATATTATTTTTGTAGTGCTGTAGTGGCACCAACTATCTGTGATTTCCTTCAATACATCATCCTAGTGAGACTTTGTGGTATGGCGGAGGACGGAAGAGCCCTGCGTGTTTTATTACGCATTCGTTTGTTAGACTATATATCGTCGCCAGCCTCTCGCGTCGATCGGTCACTTAACTCATACATTTTTTTTAGTTCGAGTTGTTTGGCATGTTTTACAGTCTGCTGAGCGCAGGTTTGTTGCGCTGATCCCGAACCCATCTTCCAGTCGAGAAATACCAGTTCTGTAGCACAATTTTGACCGATACTTTAGTGTACCCACATAGCGGGCCCGGCCTTGCCTGGGCAGTTTTCAACTGGCTACCCCAGCCGGAGGCGTTAACAGCGAGCGCGTAACCTCTTCTTGGGGGGGGGGGGTCCTTTATTTACGGGAATAGATCGTCTTTGGTGCAAATCGAACAATTTGAGGCGTCGCCACGACATTGGGAGTTTTTAGGTTTTCCTTCGCACATATTGCTCTGAACTGGGCTGCCCATATGCCAGATCGATAGACCTTCGTAAAAATGCTCGCTCTGGGTGCTCGCCTACCCTTGGTGCACTCAGTTTTGGCGCTGGTCGGCACAGCGGTTTGGCCATAAGAGAAGGAAGAGTGCGGCTGTTTCGGCAAAAGTTGATCGTTTCACCCACGGCGTGGTGGCACCGCCATGCGGTGAGTATGTGTGTGGGTTGCATCCGAATGGTCCAGTATGTTGCATCCGAATGGACGCTGTCGTTTCTGGCGAACATGAATTGACGTCAAATTCTGCGTGATACCATAGCGTGGGCATCCGAGGAATCGTAATTTGGGACGAGTGACCTTGCCTCTGTATACATCTATGATGTTGATACGTGAACTGATAAAGCTCGGCAGAT
Source organism: Ashinkailepas kermadecensis (assembly GCA_034440615.1). Taxonomy (NCBI): domain Eukaryota; kingdom Metazoa; phylum Arthropoda; class Thecostraca; family Neolepadidae; genus Ashinkailepas; species Ashinkailepas kermadecensis. Next base: position 41,058 of record JAOTOM010001272.1, read on the forward strand.
GCAAGTTAAAGAATCGTAAGATGTCTGACGGAGAGCAGAGCAGGAGGATGGGGATGGGGAGAGACAGACCGATAGGCAGAAAAACACTGTGATGTCGAGAACATTAGTTAACACTGGCTCGGGTGGGAAGGCTGTTCGAAAATTAGCTACAAGCCTCAGCTCGCAGCGCCCGGGCTTCGTTTCTGATTTATCTTAGCTGAATTAATTATTGTTAATGAGAACTGAATTAGCTCTTATGAAGCCGGGTTAGCTCTTATTAAGCTGAATTAGCCTTCTTGTTACTCCGCTGTAGATAATTAAGCTGCAGATCTTTTTGTGGTGAGTTGGCGTGAAGGCCACGAAAGGTAACTATGCCAGGCGTGGTCAGAGTCGGGTCACCAGTTCTGAATACATTCATTCTGTGGACAACTTTACAAGTACTGCCTAAACACATCTGTTAAGGCAGCAAAAGTTAAATATCCACATTCAGCTCGATATTCACGGGCCAATCGACTTCGCTCACTTCCGTGTCAATTATGACCAATGTCAGGTATATCCAACATATCCAGGTGGCGACTTTTGCTGAACATTTCTTGTAAACAAATGTGACTATAAGAATCTATATATAGTCATATACTATAAGAAAACGGACTTAAGCCGGGTGATGGAGTTGGCCATAGCTGGTCGGTGCGTCGACTGATAAGACTGACCGTCTTGCGAAAATGAGAAGTCTTGAAAGTTAAGCCTTTTAGACCTTGCTAATGCTTGGAGAACAGGCGCCATGAGCATGTTCCTCTACCGCCTCCCGGTAGAGGAGGCTGCTACCAGCCGTCGTGATGTGCTTAAAAAGGAGGAAGCCGATCAAACCGTCGGCAGTGATTCCTACACTGATAAAAATATTTACACCCATAATGCGGAAAATCACGGCGACAAAACAACACCTCTATAAAGAGTTAGGTAAGCCGAATAATGGGTGTACGTTAAGCATTTTACCTGGTTAAAAAAGGCGTGTTTTTCAAACTGTTCGGCTCCCGTAACCCTGCTAAAGTCTGTTCATGTACCACATCGGTTCATTAATACTTCACTAAGGGTGTTCGTTGACACCCATTATGGTAATTGTGTTACACCATCCGGCCACGGATCCCGGAAAGCTCCAAAATAACACCCTTCTGAATCAAAAGTAACCCTACACCTAGGGTGTAGCTCTACACCAGAAACTATGGGTGTTCTTCGACACCAGAGGGTGTACCCTCTGGTGCCGTAGCACACTTCAAAAAGTACATTTTTACATTACAAAATGTGCACAGAATTTGCATGATACACTGATAGCTAGGCATATAAAAACCTTGCATCGTCAACGCGCACCATTCTTTAACGTTTCAAAGGATGAATATTTTCACTGTACGTCGCCGAAACATGAAAACAGCTACAACTCATTTTTTGCAGATTTATTGAACATAACCGATCAATATAAGCGAGATAGCACAACGCATTAGTCAAAATATTGCTTAATACAGCACTTGTCACACCGGTGAGAAAAAAAAACGCGTCGCTTCCACTACGCTACCGAACCAAGGTATGGAAACGATACGAGTTACTTCAAAACTCAGTTTTGGGATAAAGGATAGGGTCTTATCAGAGACACTGGACTACGGTACGAAACTACGCTAATAGTTAAGTTCAAACTCAAAGTTTTTGGATGAAGGATAGGTTCTTATCGGGGACTGAGATGTCACCGTGAATTCCCAACACATATCGCTGAATGAAAGCACCGAAACACCTATAACGTTTTTAAACAGTTAAAGACCGAGTGTGCCAGCATACACATCAGGACAGCCGACTCCGCACTTTGGACAGTGTAACACTGATGTCTCTCCACCCATATGGTGTACCCTACAGTCAGCTTCTGGAGGTGTGGGCTGCCGTACCGTGGTTCAGCAGAAATCCCTCAGCCAGGGCTCTCGGAGCACGGCCATGGTCTGTTTGAGGGCGCTTTCTGCAATGAAGGCAGTATGCCTTGTTAGAGTTTTTTCTTGTCGACAAATTCTGGTCATGGCATCAAAATTCCCCTTGGGGCTCACAACAATTGGCGTCGATGGCCCCCAAATAAACACAGCGGAAAATCGCTCCGGAGACCCAAACATACCATGAGATGCCGTCAAAAAATCGCCCCGAAAAAAAAATCCCGGAAAAACGTGCCAGAGCTCGAAAAAAATCGCAGCGTGAACCAAAATATGGCACCGGTGCCGGGAAAATCAGGCTGGGATTCGGACATTAAAAATTCAGAGGAAGTCACCAAAAATCGCGTTGAGCTAAAAGAAAACTGGCGTCGGGTCCCCGGAATCACGCACCTGGGCCCGAAAAGTAGCACCGGAACCCCGAAAATTATATCGGAGCTCCTAAAATTGTGCTGGGGCTCAACAAATGCAGGACCCTAAGAGCACAACAGGAGGCCGAAAATTCACCGGGTCCACCAAAGCGTACCCAGTCTTGCAAACGGTGGCAGGGTCTTGCAAACATACACATACGTAGACGAAGAAAAACACAACTGGTTAAAAAAATAACACCAATCAGCGCCTCGGTTCCGTAGCCAATCTGGGAGCATATCAAAGAGTTGAGGTGCATCAAAGCTCGGCGGGTCTCCGGATTTCTTAACCACTAGAAAATGTGGTAAGAAGAGAACTAATTTCCATGTGGGAATCATCAATGTGGGAATCATCGAATTGAATTAATCATATTTTCCAGCGAAACCCCATCCAAAGCATTCCACACATCAAATATGTAACAAAACTATCATGTGACAGCAATTAGCAAAACGTGGGAGGCCTGGCAGAAACCAGAGAACCGCAGGGAGTGTGGCGAATGCGCCGAATGCGCAAGGCGAGTGTACACGTGCAAGAACGTTGGCGTTTTGGCGACCGGGCGTTATTAACTGGAATGCTTGAAATTGGAAAATTTTACCCCTTTTTCAGTGATTTGTACAGGTGTAATCTCAGCAGTGTAAGGTGACTTATCAAGGGATAACAAGATAAACACTTTCGAACATGATGGGGGGGGCTGGGGTTGAAGTCCGGTGAATTAGAAACGATGGTGATAGATTGGGCCCATTTTCTGGTGGTTAAGAAATCCGGAGACCCGCCGAGCTTTGATGCACCTCAACTCTTTGATATGCTCCCAGATTGGCTACGGAACCGAGGCGCTGATTGGTGATATTTTTTTAACCAGTTGTGTTTTTCTTCGTCTACGTATGTGTATTAGTGCTGCAGCCAATTTTTGTTAGTGGCCCGTCACATGTTTGAGACCACGTCTCTTTTTATAGTTTTGTTGCTTTTTGTGCAACGACGATATTTTTTAGGCATCGGCGCGTTTTCGAAGACCCCGTTGTGCTTATTTAGTGCCAGGTCTTGTTGTTCCTTCTTTAAGACAATGTCGTTTTTGAGAGCCCGAGCCGGTTTTTGGGCACCCTGCGGCCTCATGGTCCCGGTGTGCTTTGAAGGCCTCCCTTGTGGTCTTTTGGAGCTCCCGGTGTGTTCATTTTGAGCTGCAACGCATGTTTTAAGGCCCTGCCACTGTTTGCAAGACTGGGTACGCTTTGGTGGACCCGGTGAATTTTCGGCCTCCTGTTGTGCTCTTAGGGTCCTGCATTTGTTGAGCCCCAGCACAATTTTAGGAGCTCCGATATAATTTTTCGGGGTTCCGGTGCTACTTTTCGGGCCCAGGTGCGTGATTCCGGGGGACCCGACGCCAGTTTTCTTTTAGCTCAACGCGATTTTTGGTGACTTCCTCTGAATTTTTAATGTCCGAATCCCAGCCTGATTTTCCCGGCACCGGTGCCATATTTTGGTTCACGCTGCGATTTTTTTCGAGCTCTGGCACGTTTTTCCGGGATTTTTTTTTCGGGGCGATTTTTTGACGGCATCTCATGGTATGTTTGGGTCTCCGGAGCGATTTTCCGCTGTGTTTATTTGGGGGCCATCGACGCCAATTGTTGTGAGCCCCAAGGGGAATTTTGATGCCATGACCAGAATTTGTCGACAAGAAAAAACTCTAACAAGGCATACTGCCTTCATTGCAGAAAGCGCCCTCAAACAGACCATGGCCGTGCTCCGAGAGCCCTGGCTGATGGATTTCTGCTGAACCACGGTACGGCAGCCCACACCTCCAGAAGCTGACTGTAGGGTACACCAATGGGTGGAGAGACATCAGTGTTACACTGTCCAAAGTGCGGAGTCGGCTGTCCTGATGTGTATGCTGGCACACTCGGTCTTTAACTGTTTAAAAACGTTATAGGTGTTTCGGTGCTTTCATTCAGCGATATGTGTTGGGAATTCACGGTGACATCTCAGTCCCCGATAAGAACCTATCCTTCATCCAAAAACTTTGAGTTTGAACTTAACTATTAGCGTAGTTTCGTACCGTAGTCCAGTGTCTCTGATAAGACCCTATCCTTTATCCCAAAACTGAGTTTTGAAGTAACTCGTATCGTTTCCATACCTTGGTTCGGTAGCGTAGTGGAAGCGACGCGTTTTTTTCTCACCGGTGTGACAAGTGCTGTATTAAGCAATATTTTGACTAATGCGTTGTGCTATCTCGCTTATATTGATCGGTTATGTTCAATAAATCTGCAAAAAATGAGTTGTAGCTGTTTTCATGTTTCGGCGACGTACAGTGAAAATATTCATCCTTTGAAACGTTAAAGAATGGTGCGCGTTGACGATGCAAGGTTATTTATATGCCTAGCTATCAGTGTATCATGCAAATTCTGTGCACATTTTGTAATGTAAAAATGTACTTTTTGAAGTGTGCTACGGCACCAGAGGGTACACCCTCTGGTGTCGAAGAACACCCATAGTTTCTGGTGTAGAGCTACACCCTAGGTGTAGGGTTACTTTTGATTCAGAAGGGTGTTATTTTGGAGCTTTCCGGGATCCGTGGCCGGATGGTGTAACACAACTACCATAATGGGTGTCAACGAACACCCTTAGTGAAGTATTAATGAACCGATGTGGTACATGAACACACTTTAGCAGGGTTACGGGAGCCGAAGAGTTTGAAAAACACGCCTTTTTTAACCAGGTAAAATGCTTAACGTACACCCATTATTCGGCTTACCTAACTCTTTATAGAGGTGTTGTTTTGTCGCCGTGATTTTCCGCATTATGGGTGTAAATATTTGTATCAGTGTAGGAATCACTGCCGACGGTTTGATCGGCTTCCTCCTTTTTAAGCACATCACGACGGCTGGTAGCAGCCTCCTCTACCGGGAGGCGGTAGAGGAACATGCTCATGGCGCCTGTTCTCCAAGCATTAGCAAGGTCTAAAAGGCTTAACTTTCAAGACTTCTCATTTTCGCAAGACGGTCAGTCTTATCAGTCGACGCACCGACCAGCTATGGCCAACTCCATCACCCGGCTTAAGTCCGTTTTCTTATAGTATATGACTATATATAGATTCTTATAGTCACATTTGTTTACAAGAAATGTTCAGCAAAAGTCGCCACCTGGATATGTTGGATATACCTGACATTGGTCATAATTGACACGGAAGTGAGCGAAGTCGATTGGCCCGTGAATATCGAGCTGAATGTGGATATTCAACTTTTGCTGCCTTAACAGATGTGTTTAGGCAGTACTTGTAAAGTTGTCCACAGAATGAATGTATTCAGAACTGGTGACCCGACTCTGACCACGCCTGGCATAGTTACCTTTCGTGGCCTTCACGCCAACTCACCACAAAAAGATCTGCAGCTTAATTATCTACAGCGGAGTAACAAGAAGGCTAATTCAGCTTAATAAGAGCTAACCCGGCTTCATAAGAGCTCATTCAGTTCTCATTAACAATAATTAATTCAGCTAAGATAAATCAGAAACGAAGCGCGGGCGCTGCGAGCTGAGGCTTGTAGCTAATTTTCGAACAGCCTTCCCACCCGAGCCAGTGTTAACTAATGTTCTCGACATCAGTGTTTTTCTGCCTATCGGTCTGTCTCTCCCCATCCCCATCCTCCTGCTCTGCTCTCCGTCAGACATCTTACGATTCTTTAACTTGCATCTGCCGAGCTTTATCAGTTCACGTATCAACATCATAGATGTATACAGAGGCAAGGTCACTCGTCCCAAATTACGATTCCTCGGATGCCCACGCTATGGTATCACGCAGAATTTGACGTCAATTCATGTTCGCCAGAAACGACAGCGTCCATTCGGATGCAACATACTGGACCATTCGGATGCAACCCACACACATACTCACCGCATGGCGGTGCCACCACGCCGTGGGTGAAACGATCAACTTTTGCCGAAACAGCCGCACTCTTCCTTCTCTTATGGCCAAACCGCTGTGCCGACCAGCGCCAAAACTGAGTGCACCAAGGGTAGGCGAGCACCCAGAGCGAGCATTTTTACGAAGGTCTATCGATCTGGCATATGGGCAGCCCAGTTCAAAGCAATATGTGCGAAGGAAAACCTAAAAACTCCCAATGTCGTGGCGACGCCTCAAATTGTTCGATTTGCACCAAAGACGATCTATTCCCGTAAATAAAGGACTCCCCCCCAAGAAGAGGTTACGCGCTCGCTGTTTACGCCTCCGGCTGGGGTAGCCAGTTGAAAACTGCCCAGGCAAGGCCGGGCCCGCTATGTGGGTACACTAAAGTATCGGTCAAAATTGTGCTACAGAACTGGTATTTCTCGACTGGAAGATGGGTTCGGGATCAGCGCAACAAACCTGCGCTCAGCAGACTGTAAACCATGCCAAACAACTCGAACTAAAAAAAATTTATGAGTTAAGCGACCGATCGACGCGAGAGGCTGGCGACGATATATAGTCTTACAAACGAATGCGTAATAAAACACGCAGGGCTCTTCCGTCCTCCGCCATACCACAAAGTCTCACTAGGATGATGTATTGAAGGAAATCACAGATAGTTGGTGCCACTACAGCACTACAAAAATAATATATCTACACCAATGAAGCTTGAGACGTAAACAAGTACGCAAACCATACCGATAATTAGCCATGATTATTTGTCGATATCTGACCAAGGGTGCTAGTACATATTTCCGGTAGTTTACGATGCAAGCTATGAGGCAGTACGCCGAACTACGCTGAATATTTCCTTGGCGAAGTCGCCAATGGCGAAATAAGCAACGCCGGCGTAATGTCCTGTGGGTGGTGCATCCACCAGGGCTTCCAGACGGCACAGGCGCGCGGTGTCGGCTCATCTGGTCGGCAACCGAGTCACGTCACGCCACACAGCGTCGCCACCACCAGGCAGCCGACCCTGGGTCACCACCTGGGGCCTGACCTTGGTCCGCCACCAGAGGCTGACCGTGGGCCACCGTCAGAGTGCCGAGCCTGGGTCGCCACCTGGAGGACCGACCGCGCGGGGTAGCGTAGCCATTGGCCGGTCGAGTCGGCGCCAAGGCCTCCCCGCGATCTACCACCGCATGAGTGTTAGGCACACAGTAGCATCATAGCCAGTGCGGTGCAGCAGTAAGGGCTCCGCTCACTACACATGTCGCCCTGCCTTTCTGCAGCAGCGCCTTCCCGGCGCCGCTGGGACCCACATCAGAGCAGCTGATGCAGCAGACAACGGCTCGCGGACCGCTCCCGGCCAGCCCCGCACACAAACAGCGAGGGCAAAACGCGCACACGCACCGCACACCTAACGTCTAGGCAAACTACGCAGAGGTGGGAGTGCAGTGTAACTCACTATTCACACCATGAACGCTGCCTCACGGAGGTTCGCAAACAGCCCTCTGAGGGCACATCGATACAGGCCAGTACGAAAACCACGGGGAGTGGCCAACCTCTGCCGCCCAGTGGCGGCGGGCGGAGTTGGTAGCCCCGCCGTTGTGGATCACGTGGACCACACACGTATATAACGGTACCAAGACTATCGTCACGACCGCGCCGGCGTGCCTTGCCAAGGACGCCTCGGCCCAGACTTGCATCTTCGAGCGACAGCGCTGCCACACTCAGCCAGCGGCGGCGTCACACCGACGAGCGCGCACACATCTCCGGTGGTGTCACACTCACCACACATTCCGCACTTCCGCAGAAACAACGCGCAACATCACACGCGGTTCGCTGGAAGGGCTCGGGACGCTCAGAAAACGACACTACCATTCGAAAGCTGCCCATGTGATGTTCACGAATATGTAACTTTAATCAAAATATATTGATAGATTTGGGGGGAAAAGCGTACTTTTGTTCCATTTTGCAATCGTTTTGGTTGACCGGGTCGACTGCTTAGGCTTTGGTTATGCAGCGTCTTTGACATCTATCAACTTCTCAAATTACAGGCAACACTATCCAGTGAATTGCACTGCTTTGTATATCTTACAGATGATGCAGTAATCACAAAACCCTGATCCTGCATGCATTGGCGTTACGCATCTTCGGCCACATATGCGCTTGAAATTCCTCGTAGCGTTACACCGGCTGAAAATTCACCGCCTGGGACAGTCTACGGAGACGGCTTTTGATGAAATATATGGTGGCTGATACAACTAGGAAGTCATTTGCATTAGGTATGTCAGTGTACCAGGCCGTGAACTGTCAGGATGCGTGTCGTTAAGAGTGATTTCATGCGCAAATTTGGCCGAAAGTAATACGAAATGCCAATACATAGGGGACCAGGGTTTTGTAGATTATTGCACTCACTGTGAGAGCTCCAAGGCAGATTCTGGATATTCACACCTAGGATTTCAAGAGTTAACAAGATAGCTGCATAGCCATATCCCAAACGGCCGACACGGCCAATCGAGCCATAAAATTCGTCCAAACGTACGTCTTTCCGAAAAGATCAATTGATATATTTTTTATGAAAATACATATCGGGAAGCAGCACATGCTGGGCTTTCGACTGGTATGCGTGTAGTCCATAGAGCATCCAAAGCCGTTCCAAGGAACCGGACACATGCGTGATGACTATAGCGCATCGCTTACCGCTTCACCTCTGCCCTCCCGCGCGTCTTTGGTCCACATGGGAAGCAGCCAACCAGGGGGCGCGACTCTGCTGGACGAGATCGACTACGGGGACCGATACCTCACGGGGTAAGGCGACAAGGTACAGTAACGCCAATTTCGCGAAAATGAACCGGGAAAATAAAGCGATTGATAAACAACACGTTAACGCTTGCTCCATACTCGATCAATTTCCATTACTGTACACTTGCCGTAGTGAAAAGGAGACGACTGACTTGGACGTACCGCAGCTCATCCACAGGAGAACAGCCGAGGTTCACACGACAGGCACGCAAGTTTCCACATTACCGTTAATTGCTGAAGGTCGCGGGCCCAGATTAGCGGGATGTGCATGATAAAGTGGCACGGCGGCTCAACGGTGTGGGGGCGGGGGCGGGGAATGGAATCAGTGGTAGCTTGCTCAGCTGGCCGGCTCAGGTTAGGCGCGCTGTCTGGCGGTGCGCTCAGCTCCGGGTGGGGGGGCGGAGCACTGTCCGATGGCCGGCTCAGGGCAGATGGTGAATGGGACGAGCTCGCCGACCGGCGCCGGACCTCGCCAGAAGCAGCTCACCAGAGACGGCAGGGACAGGCGCCTCAAACACCAGAGACGGCAGCGGACACGGCCGCCTCCCAACACCAGAGACGGCAGCGGACACGGCCGCCTCCAAACACCAGAGACGGCAGCGGACACGGCCGCCTCCAAACACCAGAGACGGCAGCGGACACGGCCAGCGGTCGGTCCGACACGGCCGCCTCGCCACACCAGACGACAGCGGACACGGCCGCCCTCAGGATAGGTACGTTCTGACGGTGCCGCGGATCGGCTGCCGGCACAGCGGACAGTCGCGCAGCGCCGGCGCACAGTTGACGCACGTGATGAGGTGTCCGCAGGGCAGGAACACCACGCCCACCTCCTCGTCCATGCACACCTTGCACTGCTTCTGCTCCTTGAGCCGCTGGTACTCCTCTTGCAAGTTGGAGTCCGAATGCGGCGGCGCTGTGGCACCAGAGGAAGATCAGTCAGTGCGTTCATAACTCTGATGATGATGATGAATTGGAGTTTAGGGGCGCGTCGACTGTCAAGGTCACTTTGCGCCGATAACTGCGTTTACAGACAATCTACCATGCTCATACAATGGTCAGGAATTAATCCTCGGGAGCGGCGATACATAACATCAAAACGTGCTTGTCAGAGTTCATAACTCCAGACAATGGGAAAAGGTTGGTAAAACGACTCCATCCTGGATTTTTGTCATCCAGAGTACTCTCCGGAAATATTCCCTCTCCTTCCTCCATGAAGGTTGGCCGAAGCTACTTCGCACTAGTTTGGACTGGTGGGAGTGGCTAACAGTAGTGATCAATCTAGCAATATTCAACTAGGATGGGGCTGATCACAATGACTGATGTCTTTCAGCAATGAAAAGTGCAAAGCGATGCATCTGGGTCTGGAAGTGAGACATTTAGATATGCAATGGAAGGTAGGAAACTGGATGTTATTGAAGAGGAAAGAGACTTACCTGCTGACGTCAAGCGGAAAACGTTGCATAAATACCACGTGCCCTGTAAGCTTGATACATGCATAAGCTTCATCTCCAGCCGATTGTGAAGGATTTGCCGAAAAGCTAGTCATGTAGTTTGTCATCATATCTTCTTCCCTCCACCAATGCACTTCTGAACTAGGAGTGAATACAAATAACAGTAATAAAAAGAGCAGTAATTAAAAGAACAGTAATTCAAGCAACAGTAAATAAAATAGCAGTAATTAAAATAACAGAACTTAAAATAGCGTTACTTAAATTAACAGTACTTAAAATAACAGTAGTTGAAATATTCGTACTAAAAATAGTAGTACCTAGAACAACAGTACTTAAAATAACAGCACTTAAAATAACAACAACTTAAGTAACAGTAATTAAGAAAACAGTACATAAAATAACTAAATAAGCTGAGATAGCAGTAATTACAACTTAGCAAGACACAGGACACAGGACTGTTTGGAGGGAGATGACCCTTGTGGAATGGCCCATCCCTCGGCTGGATAGTGGCTTCAGTAGCTGGCAGCTTAGACTTGCCCGACGTGTCTGGTTAGTGGGTGTAGCACGTGCTCATGGCCGACCCAGACCTCCAAGTCGGGCAGCGTCACCGCCAATGCCATCCACTTGGTAATGCAGCCAACGTCGGTTGTATCCATTGTTACCAGACGGGACTCTTCGTCACCAGACGGGACAATTTTCGCCAGGTGGGAGACCGCAGCGCCCGCCTCTCCGGCCTGTCCGCACGTCGGCGGCTCAGCCCCACCCCAACCCACGTCCCGCCCAACACTGGAGCCGGGAGCCCCTCACGCCCGAGCCACCCAGACTTTTCACCACGTAACACTCTGTTCCCCACAACCTCCTCACTCATCCGAAAACGCACACGATCATACCAACTCCCTTTTCCCGAACACCCTGCCATGCCTACTCCCCATCCTCGACCATAAAGTCACACTAGCTCCTTTTCCCCGAACACCCTGTCACGCCTACTCCCCATCCTCGACCATAAAGTCACACTAGCTCCCCTTCCCCGACCACCCTGTCACACCTACTCCCCATCTAACGAAAATAATGCTACACCAACTCATTTTCCAGAACATCCCGTCACACCCACTCCTCACCATCGACTACCAAGTCATACCAACTCACTCTCCAACAATCAGGCACGCCAAATCCCACTAGAATATTCGCATGGCCCGCCGCCTCCGCCAGATTGTCCTCCGCTCGTCTGGCCACAGTTGGTGTGCGGCTGCCATGCGGAGTGTCCTCTGTTTGTCTGGCCACAGTTGGTGTGCGGCTGCCACGCGGAGTGTCCTCCGCCCGTTTGGCCACAGTTGGTTGGCGGCTGCCATGCGGAGTGTCCTCTGCTCGTCTGGCCACAGTTGGTGTGCGGCTGCCATGCGGAGTGTCCTCTGCTCGTTTGGCCACAGTTGGTGGGCGGCTGCCATGCGGAGTGTCCTCTGCTCGTCTGGCCAAAGTTGGTGTGCGGCTGCCATGCGGAGTGTCCTCTGCTCGTCTGGCCACAGTTGGTGGGCGGCTGCCATGCGGAGTGTCCTCCGCTCGTCTGGCCACAGTTGGTGGGCGGCTGCCATGCGGAGTGTCCTCCGCTCGTCTGGCCACAGTTGGTGGGCGGCTGCCATGCGGAGTATTGCCAAATTACCGGCCGAGCATTGGTGAGCACTGCGGGCCTTTACTAGATGCACAAGATATCTGGAGTGCCGAGAGCGGTCACGCCAACACAGACCAGATCTACTCCAGCCGTCCACAGACAGCCAGACCTGCTCCAACCGTCCAGACAGCCAGACCTGCTCCAACCGCCCAGACAGCCAGACCTACTCCAGCCGTCCACAGACAGCCAGGCCTGCTCCAGCCGTCCACAGACAGCCAGGCCTGCTCCAGCCGTCCACAGACAGCCAGACCTGCTCCAGCTGTCCACAAACAGCCAGGTCTGTACCAGCCGTCCACAGACAGCCAGGTCTGCTTCAGCCGTCCACAGACAGCCAGACCTGCTCCAGCCGTCCACAGACAGCCAGACCTGCTACAGCCGCCCAGATAGCTGGATCTGCTCCAGCCGCCCACAGATGGCCAGACCTGCTCCAGCCGCCCAGACAGCCAGGCCTGCTCCAGCCATCCACAAATAGCCAGATCTGCTCCAGTCATCCACAGACAGCCAGGTCTGTACCAGCCGTCCACAAACAGCCAGACCTGCTCCAGCTGCCCAGACAGCCAAGCCTGCTCCAGCCGTCCACAGACAGCCAGGCCTGCTCCAGCCGTCCACAGACAGCCAGGCCTGCTCCAGACGTCCGCAGACAGCCAGGCCTGCTACAGCCATTCGCAGATGACCAGACCTGCTCCAGCCATTTGTAGATGGCCAGACTCCAGCCATCCACAAACAGCCAGACCTGATCCAGCCATCCACAGACAGCCGGATCTACTCCAGCCGCCCACGGATGGCCAGACCTGCTCCAGCCGCCCAGACAGCCAGACCTGCTCCAGCCATCCACGGATGGCCAGACCTGCTCCAGACATACGCACTGGAAACCCCATGTGATCTAGAGTGCGCCATTAGGTGCACTCTAGGAAAACCTACCTAAAATAAACATAAATACTTATTGGTATTTGAAGTGATGCGGCATCGCTCGAGCTTTGTGAAAATAATATTGCGTCACACATCGAGAGTAGAGAGGGATATAATCGCACGTTGAGCCCATCAGCAGCCGGTCTTCTCTCGTGTCGATATCATAGGTGGTGGTATGGAGACCTGTGGTAGAAAGAACGCAGTGGCCTTCCTCGCGGCGGCAATGACGGCCTGGCCTGGGCCGCGCACTCCATGCACGGCCGTGGGCCCTGGACGTTCGTGTATTCTCTGGGTCTCTTTATTCGATTTGCTGCACACGTCACACGTGTGAAAGTGCAATGGGCACCGACACACGATCAATGAATGCTGACACTGACAATGAACTCTCGGATAGTTTTCAAAACGCTATGGTTTTCTTAAAGTTTTACCAATGTTTTTTTTATTTTGCTTGCCGTAGGAACAACACAAGGTTTGTATTGCCTGACATTTGGCACAAACAGAGAGCCGTACAGTGGTCTCACTGCTGTTGGCGCTAATAGCCTGTTTCAACACAGCATTCATTAGGTTGATGGGCTTGGGCTCTCGTGTACAAATTTCGTAGAAAACTTCGTAAGGTTTTCAAAGGGAACGGGTCTCTAAAGTTCTTTGAGTCAATTACCATGGAATTCCACGGCCGATCTTCATATTTCCATACTCACCACAACTCCTCGCATCCGCCAACATATACGACAGGGGAAGCGGGAAGTAAAGGACGTTTAGCCCCTTGTTGAAGCAAGGGTGACGGGCGCCACATACCCTCAATGGAGTGGACTGTAAATCTCGCTATGTCATGGGATAGGGTGATGGGCGCCAAGCACCCTCAGTCGAGCGGACTGGAAATCTCACAATGACACGTGAAAAGAAAATATGAATTTCTATACCACTTGAAAAGGAAGATGTAAGTACAACATGGACCCCAACAGAACAAAACTTCGCTTCATATTTTTGGGGTTCTTATTTTGGACATTGTTTTACCATTCGCAGTCGTGTTATAACATTGGATAGCCGACGGCGTGGAAGTCTGATTCTAGGAAAGAGTGCAATCTTTGATTCCCGTTTGTATACTTTGAGCATGCTCGAAGGAAAGGCTACCATGTACCAGGAATGTAAATGATACCGCTGTCGAATGTCGGGTTGCTAGCGCTCTTGTGAGACCCAAGTGGCCCTGGAAGACGAGTACAAACTGCCATCTTAGGAAAGGCCCGGTGTGCTCGCAATGATACTATCTGAATCCTCCCCGTGATTCCCATATGATACCTCTTCTTTTTCCTTTATATTATTCCACCCCACTAAGCACTTGCTCGATTGGCGCGCGTAGGATCAAACGTTATTTTGCACTAGCTAGTAGGAAGCATTTTTCTTGTTGGTGCTCTTCATGTAACCTTTGAGAAGTACAGATGGTCCTTCCTCCAGTGAGACTCACGAGGTCCTCAGTGAGGAACAAATGGTGACGCGAGGGAGTTTCGAGGCCCTCGTGTAAGGGAGGGATGAAGGAACTATTAAATGCGGGTCTTAACACCATTTGTTCCAGTGAGGAACAAATGGTGACGAGAGGGAGTTTCGAGGCCCTCGTGTAAGGGAGGGGTGAAGGAACTATTAAATGCGGGTCTTAACCCTCACCATCCGAGGAAGCACGCTGAAAATGACGCGGGAGAGCGCACCACTATTTGCCACGACTAATGGTATGTACAAGTGGTGAATCCAAAGGGACGATGGGGTTGATCCTCGAGCGGATAACGGCATTCATGATGGAAAATTGCGCCATTGGGAAGGCGTCCTCTATACTTTTTTTCCATGGAAAATGCTCCTCCAGAGGGCTCCAGTGCACCCCACCACGGACATTTTCAAGAAAAGGTGTCCCCCGGACGGGCGTCATTGAGGAAGCTCAAGACCTGGAGTTTTCTGCCGATCAGTGGCTCTCCCAATGTACATGGACCTCTGGAAAATCATCCCCCATAAAGATGCATTGATTCGTCCCTGTGTAATACATTGATTCGTCCCTTGCGGCCTTTTGATAGCTTTTTCGAAGGCATATTCGAGATACCTATTTCCATAGATAGCTTGGATAAGCGAATGTGCACGGCATAGCGCGCTCGGATAGCGGGCACGCCACACCGTGCTCGCAATGGTCCGCAACACGCTGTAGCCTACACCAGAAAACCCGCCGGGTAAACTGATAGAGCCTGCATCAAATTAATCAGCCTTCATCAACACCAGCTTGCATCTACGTGTTATGGGCTGGTAATGTAATACAACTGCCACATAATTGCCTATTCGTGTTAAGGTGTTTGCTGTTTCAAGATAACCTCACCCAATATTTATACGGACATTTCTCACCAGACGGAAATCACGGAACGAAGGAAAATGTGCAACTACGGAATGAACGTTTGCGCCTTCCATAGGTGACATGAACCATGAGCTATGGTCAGCCGGGATCACAACCAGTATTATTACTGTAAGGGTGAAACATGGACCTTCAGACGGTGTAAACTAATGCCACCTATGTATACACTGAGAAAAGTATTTACACCAAACGGCGTAAGCAGAGCCAAATGATACCCATAATGTTACTCAACACAGCGGAACTAGTCATATTAACGCTTATCATGGATGCACAGTGAGCTATATGGCTGCAATGATAACCCATTCCATAATGGGTGGGTATCTACACCCATTATAATGGTTAGACAGTAGCTCCCCTCACTCCTTTGCAATTTCATTTCGCTCATAGACGCTCATTTCGTCGCTCATTTCGCTCCCCGTATTTGGTGTGCCTTAACACTCCATATGAAAATGTGTTTTCTAAATGAGTGTTACTTGACACCCGTGCAGTACCAAATGCACCCATTATTATTACTTGTATGCATTGCGCATGTGCGCCAACAGAACTGACGTGTGGCGTCTTCGCGCCGCCATTGTTCCCGAACACCCGGATGGAAGCACGACAGGTGAGTTAAATCCAGGGTGGGAATTAAGGCACTTCTTAAGATATTTTATCTCTGAAAACATTTTTGCACTCCGGGTTCATACTGGATAGGATGGGCTTGACATGTACTCCGACACAAATGTGGGAACAAAGATATCAATAAAAACAAACACAGAATGACACCCAAAAAAACGCTGGTTATTCCACTTACGGTCACCACTCAAACTAATCACTTTTTGTAGCAGTCAGCAGCCGGACCACAGCTTTACACACTCCATCAATCTCAACCACCGGAATTGCCGACAACAACGCGCCAACAGCAACTTGCAGGATGATGCGCATGCGCACTTAGAACACTGTTCTCCGGCTCTGGAGCCGCGTCTCGGAATACTTGTGTTCCTCCCACCCTATAGTGGGAAACTTTGACAGTTTTAAGAGACGTTCTCCGGAGTCCCGGAGGCCACCGATCAGAATTGGCTGCGTTAGCGTTTTCTGTTCTGAAATCTGTCTATGAACCAATCAATGCAAGGTATTTTGTATATGACGTCATAACCATTAGCAACTTTGAACACATGGTTAATAGTGTCCACACAAGTTAACAATAAACACAAGACATTGCGTGTAAAGAAAGCATACGACCTTCAATATACCAGGAGGTGCTGAGTTGACATCAAAAGTAACGTTAAGGATTATACTTTATTAGGTACGCAACGTTTCGGCCAGGGGCCATCGTCAGGAGTGATATAAAAATGTCAAGTTAAGCAATTGAAAAAAAAAGCACGCGGGAAAAAAAGCGTACAAAAGACACGTGGAATGCAGAAAAGCCTCCTCAGTGGTGCAGACACTTAAAGAAACTCCAAACCAGAAACAAACTAGGTCAAGATAGAATCCTCTGAGGAAGCCCGAGCCGATGGTCCACATACATATCGATACATACACTCACGCACATATATAGACATAGATCCAATATAACGCGTAATACATAGAATATAATTTATGTTTATGTAATTTAAGTGATATACCAAGACGTCGTTTGCGTGTTTAGTTGCGGCCGTAGATTACGTATGTGTAGAGATTCGAGGACCTTTAGATCAGCGTTGTCCCTGGCTGTTGCTAGAATTTCTACTTTGAAGTTTGTGTTAGTGTCGCTGTGTTCCATGTTATAATGTTTGTCGATCATGTGTTCGCCTAAAGGTGTGTATGCTCTTCGAAGTCTGGCATCTCCCAAGTGCTCATTGTACCTATCCCTGATACTACGTTTGGTTTCACCGACATAAAATATTCCAAGACAGCGGTTGCACGTTATTTTATAAACTACGTTTTTTCGCGTGCATCTACCTTTGAGCCCGTTGATACAGGTGTGGCACGTTCTTCTACCAGCAGGGCATGGCGGAATTTCCAGGGCTGAGCGGACCAGGTAAGATTTCAGCGTAGGTCCGCTAGTCCAGGCTACCCTAACATGGTTTAGATGAGACGAACGGATGGCTGCGTTTACCTGTCGACATAGTTGGTCATCGACAAATGGAAGTCTCATGTAAACATAGTTGGGATTACTACCCGCTCGATGCCGACGTTGCCCACTTATCCTACTCCTGTTGTGAGGGTGAACAGCACGAGCGGCGGAGTGTACCCGATGTGCTGGGTATCCGTTTTCCAGGAAAAGAGTTGTCATCTTCGCAAGGCTCCGCTCGCATGAAATAGTATCGGAGGAGACTCGTGCTGCTCTCCTCATTTGGGATGTTAAAACGGCCTTTTTAGTAGCCATCGGGTGGGCCGAATCATAGTGCAAGATGATGGGGGCTGCCATAGGTTTAAAGTACAGTTCGGTGGTGTAGCTCCCATCAGCCTGAACTACAAACAACGTATCAAGGAAAGGAATCGAACTGCTATGACCAGTGTGTTCTAAGGTGAACTTGATGCTGGAGTGTTGTTGGTTAATTTCTGCAAAGAAGTCGAGCAGAGAGGCCAAGCCATGTGTCCAAACACCAAAAATATCGTCTATATACCTCATGTAGAGAGCTGGTTTCAAATCATACGAAGCTAAGAAGATCGACTCAAGGCGGTGCATAAAAGCAATCGCTAAAGGAGGTGCACATCGGTTACCCATAGCCACTCCTTTTGTTTGCTTGTACATGGAGTTACCGAAACGTATGAGGTTATTGCTGAAAATATGTGTTAGTAATTTCACACAGTCCTGTACCCCAATCCCGAAAAGACAAATGTCATCCAGATTGTCCTCGATTAGACGAATGACAGCATCTATTCCCTCCTTTATCGGAATGCTGCCATATAGATTTTTCACGTCCATGGTGAAAACAATACTGCCTTCCGGAAGTTTGGTAGGGAACGTTTCTTTCACCCTCTGTAGGTACGACTCCGTGTTTGTCAGATGGGCGGGAACCAACGCTAGTATCTGGACCAGAATCTTGCTCAAGAACCAAGATAACTTGTCTAGGGGGTCACCACTCGCCGACACTATAGGGCGCAGTGGAACCTCTAGTTTGTGGTTTTGGGGGAGCCCGTATAATTCCGCTGTGCGGCTGGAATGAGGAAGGAGAGATAACACTATGTCTTTATGTAACTTCCCTGATAAAGTTTCCTTGACAATAGTACATGTTTCAATTTCGAGACGTTTGGTAGGGTTTGGTTGGGAAGAAATGCTCTGATAATCGTCCGTTATTTTACTGGCCTTTTCAATGTAATCCGTTTTGTTTAGCACGACGAATCCTTTGCATTTATCTGACGGCTTTACTATTACATTATCGTTGTTTTTCATTTCCCGAAGTACTTCCCTCTGTTTCGCATAATTGTCCGACCTTTTGTTCGATGCTTTGTTGTGATATTTATATGCTTTTAGAACTTTTGTTTTTAAATCTTTCAACTCAGATTCTAATTGAGTTGTGGCTCTCGGTGGTTGGTATATAGTTGTGTCGGGAAACATGGGGCGAAGCTTTGAATGACCTGTGCTAGAGGTGCTTTGTGATAAGCCTTCCCGCGGTACCTGAGGTACAGTTTGCTGTTTTGTCTCCCTCACATTCCTCCACCGCAAACCATAGATCGCCCTTTCTACGCCTGATTCTGCCTTTTCCAAGCAGCTACGATCTACTTTTTGAGCTAACGCAAAATTGGGGCCTTTGTCAAGCAATCCCAATATATCTGAGTCTAGAGGTAACTTACTTAGATTAGACGTGCGATTTGTACGATATTGTTCAGTGCCATCGCCGTTGGTGTCCGTACCGTGGGTGCCAGAAGTAATCCCACCAGATCCTGTCCTGCAGCTGTCCAGATTGGTGCTGGTTGTTGGAGCAGTGCGACTCTCTCCTTCGTCATGAAAGAAGCGCTTGCAGACAAAGGTTAGTCAAGAAATTTGAATCGCTTCAGAAACAGAGTCTAGTAGACAGCAGCGGCTCAGGCCGTGGGCTTGCACCAGGGCACGGGACTCTGTCAAGCACTTGTCTTCCGGGAAGTACCCTCCTGCAGGTACCGTGTCCAAGTCGCTTGCCTGAAAATGCCCAGAAGATCGAGTCTCCTGTTTCCTCAAGTGTTGCAGCAACGGAAGAAGAAGTCTCCAGTTCGACGCTTCGGCCCAATCAGAGCTCTAGGGACTCCACTTCACTACCCCTAGAAACCAGCCATCTCTTGCCTGAGGAGTCGGAGGAGGACAAACACTGCGGCCCAGTGGAAACAGCTGTTTGTAGTGATGTTGGTGCTTCACCACGTAGTGTTGTCGATTTTCGCTGCTGTGCGGACAGGGTCTGGTGCGCTTCGTTGTTTAGTGTGTTCGTGCCCAGCGTTGTGACTGTTTGGAGCTTTGGGTGGGCTTTGGTCATGCGTGGGTGGTCTCTGTGTTTGACGATCTCCAGCGTTGTTTCTGGAGTCAGAAACTGCGGCGTGAGGCCAGCAGCCGTCCGCAGCGCACCACAAGAGGACGAACTTCACCTAGGTACACATTCATCGTACCAACCACCTACGCCACTCCCGGATAAAAATAATTTACTTCACCACGCGGCTACCAGTGGAGAAAGCTCGGGTAGTTGCATTACTTCTGGCACCCACGGTACGGACACCAACGGCGATGGCACTGAACAATATCGTACAAATCGCACGTCTAATCTAAGTAAGTTACCTCTAGACTCAGATATATTGGGATTGCTTGACAAAGGCCCCAATTTTGCGTTAGCTCAAAAAGTAGATCGTAGCTGCTTGGAAAAGGCAGAATCAGGCGTAGAAAGGGCGATCTATGGTTTGCGGTGGAGGAATGTGAGGGAGACAAAACAGCAAACTGTACCTCAGGTACCGCGGGAAGGCTTATCACAAAGCACCTCTAGCACAGGTCATTCAAAGCTTCGCCCCATGTTTCCCGACACTCCTGCATACCAACCACCGAGAGCCACAACTCAATTAGAATCTGAGTTGAAAGATTTAAAAACAAAAGTTCTAAAAGCATATAAATATCACAACAAAGCATCGAACAAAAGGTCGGACAATTATGCGAAACAGAGGGAAGTACTTCGGGAAATGAAAAACAACGATAATGTAATAGTAAAGCCGTCAGATAAATGCAAAGGATTCGTCGTGCTAAACAAAACGGATTACATTGAAAAGGCCAGTAAAATAACGGACGATTATCAGAGCATTTCTTCCCAACCAAACCCTACCAAACGTCTCGAAATTGAAACATGTACTATTATCAAGGAAACTTTATCAGGGAAGTTACATAAAGACATAGTGTTATCTCTCCTTCCTCATTCGAGCCGCACAGCGGAATTATACGGGCTCCTCCAAAACCACAAACTAGAGGTTCCACTGCGCCCTATAGTGTCGGCGAGTGGTGGTCCACTAGACAAGTTATCTTGGTTCTTGAGCAAGATTCTGGTCCAGATACTAGCGTTGGTTCCCGCCCATCTGACAAACACGGAGTCGTACCTACAGAGGGTGAAAGAAACGTTCCCTACCAAACTTCCGGAAGGCAGTATTGTTTTCACCATGGACGTGAAAAATCTATATGGCAGCATTCCGATAAAGGAGGGAATAGATGCTGTGATTCGTCTAATCGAGGACAATCTGGATGACATTTGTCTTTTCGGGATTGGGGTACAGGACTGTGTGAAATTACTAACACATATTTTCAGCAATAACCTCATGCGTTTCGGTAACTCCATGTACAAGCAAACAAAAGGAGTGGCTATGGGTAACCGATGTGCACCTCCTTTAGCGATTGCTTTTATGCACCGCCTTGAGTCGATCTTCTTAGCTTCGTATGATTTGAAACCAGCTCTCTACATGAGGTATATAGACGATATTTTTGGTGTTTGGACACATGGCTTGGCCTCTCTGCTCGACTTCTTTGCAGAAATTAACCAACAACACTCCAGCATCAAGTTCACCTTAGAACACACTGGTCATAGCAGTTCGATTCCTTTCCTTGATACGTTGTTTGTAGTTCAGGCTGATGGGAGCTACACCACCGAACTGTACTTTAAACCTATGGCAGCCCCCATCATCTTGCACTATGATTCGGCCCACCCGATGGCTACTAAAAAGGCCGTTTTAACATCCCAAATGAGGAGAGCAGCACGAGTCTCCTCCGATACTATTTCATGCGAGCGGAGCCTTGCGAAGATGACAACTCTTTTCCTGGAAAACGGATACCCAGCACATCGGGTACACTCCGCCGCTCGTGCTGTTCACCCTCACAACAGGAGTAGGATAAGTGGGCAACGTCGGCATCGAGCGGGTAGTAATCCCAACTATGTTTACATGAGACTTCCATTTGTCGATGACCAACTATGTCGACAGGTAAACGCAGCCATCCGTTCGTCTCATCTAAACCATGTTAGGGTAGCCTGGACTAGCGGACCTACGCTGAAATCTTACCTGGTCCGCTCAGCCCTGGAAATTCCGCCATGCCCTGCTGGTAGAAGAACGTGCCACACCTGTATCAACGGGCTCAAAGGTAGATGCACGCGAAAAAACGTAGTTTATAAAATAACGTGCAACCGCTGTCTTGGAATATTTTATGTCGGTGAAACCAAACGTAGTATCAGGGATAGGTACAATGAGCACTTGGGAGATGCCAGACTTCGAAGAGCATACACACCTTTAGGCGAACACATGATCGACAAACATTATAACATGGAACACAGCGACACTAACACAAACTTCAAAGTAGAAATTCTAGCAACAGCCAGGGACAACGCTGATCTAAAGGTCCTCGAATCTCTACACATACGTAATCTACGGCCGCAACTAAACACGCAAACGACGTCTTGGTATATCACTTAAATTACATAAACATAAATTATATTCTATGTATTACGCGTTATATTGGATCTATGTCTATATATGTGCGTGAGTGTATGTATCGATATGTATGTGGACCATCGGCTCGGGCTTCCTCAGAGGATTCTATCTTGACCTAGTTTGTTTCTGGTTTGGAGTTTCTTTAAGTGTCTGCACCACTGAGGAGGCTTTTCTGCATTCCACGTGTCTTTTGCACGCTTTTTTTCTCGCGTGCTTTTTTTTTCAATTGCTTAACTTGACATTTTTATATCACTCCTGACGATGGCCCCTGGCCGAAACGTTGAGTACCTAATAAAGTATAATCCTTAACGTTACTTTTGATGTCAACTCAGCACCTCCTGGTATATTGAAGGTCGTATGCTTTCTTTACACGCAATGTCTTGTGTTTATTGTTAACTTGTGTGGACACTATTAACCATGTGTTCAAAGTTGCTAATGGTTATGACGTCATATACAAAATACCTTGCATTGA